>JAFVLL020003884.1:0-26114 GCA_021397915.2 Tor tambroides
CTCTTTAATGTGATACCAGTAATGGAAGCATTTGGAGATGAGCTGCGTCTTCGACATCAAAGCTAATCGAGAAATGGAAGCCAATTGGCGTTCGGCCTTAGCGGTGTGTGCGCGAGCGGGCGGGCAGGCGAGTGAGACGTGCACAAAAGCGGATGAGCTCTCTCTACCTAAGAGGATAGATGCAAGAGATGAGACTTGACAAGATCCAGAGTAAAGAGGCTCCCTCTTTTTAAAAACAGATACATGCTGCAACACTCCGCCAAGACGCAACCCGTCTAATGTAATTACGTTTGTCAGCGTCAAAAGCAGCCCAGAATATCCCCGTTCGCTCCTCCCTTCCCCCCCAACCCTATCCCTCTCATTCTTTCACAACATCACAAACTGACATGTAAATGGACTGTCATTAAATCCTATTAGTTTGGCCTGTCATATTGGAGCAAGCCAACTCCTTTATTAAGTACTTTGCATGACTCTTGTTTATATCCAGATTAGGGAAGAGAGGGAGATAAACAGACAGTATCAGAGGTAAACACAGTCTGGATCACTTTCTCTTGGATTCAGGGTTGTTTTGATGTAATGTCGTCTGGGGATTTGTCATTTACAGATTTCCCATGCTGCAAGACCACTTACTTTCTTGTTGTTTTGTTGTTTGCTGTGGTTCTAGATTTAAACATTCAATTAGAAGAAGGTCAGATAATTCAATTAAACAGACAGTGCTGTACAAAGCCTGTGGAAGCCTGTTTCCACCTCGGAGTAAAGAAAAAACAAGGCATTATGCTAGAAAAAAAATTGAAATTGTGACTTTAGGCTTTACTATTTTTTTCAAAAAAAATTGAAATTGCGACTTTTATACCTTGTAATCACGCATTTATATCTCACAGTTGCAACTTTGCATCTCATAATGTGACTTTGTACCTTCAAATATGAATTTTTAAAATATGAATACGAATTGCTTAATTGCAAGTTTGACTTTGTTTCTCAGTATATGTGACTTTAAATCTCACAGTGTGACATTATTTCCCATAATTGCGACTCTCAGTTGCAACTTTGTATCTCACAATGTGACTACATATCTCACAATATGGCTTTATTGCTTGTAATTATAATTTTATTTCTCATAATATTTCCTTTGTCACATTGTGAATAGTCCTCATAATTGAAAGCTTGTATTTCATAATCGTGCTTTTATATCTCACAGTTGCACATATTTTTCTCAGTGTGACTTAGCTTTTAGCTGCAGCTTGATTTCTTATTGTGACTATATATATCTCACAGTTGTGACATTGTTTCTTACAATTGTGACTTTTTTACCTCATAAATCGCAACTTTATATCTCTCGGGCACAACTGTATATTACATTGTGACTTCATATCTCACAAAATGACTTAATTGCTTGTAATTGCATTATTTCTCATTATTTTGAATACCTGTTTCATGTTTTATTCTGAGGCAGAAACAAACTTCCGTAGCCGCCTGTGTGAAGAGTAATTTTTTAATATAATTTGAGGATAAGCAGATGTAATGTAATGTTTACAGCTCATTTACCACAACTCTTTTTCTGAACTACCAAGTTGCTGCTGAAATATTGGCAAAATAAATGGTTTGCAGTTCCATTCAGTGTTTAGTATATTGTTGTCTTTGAAGTTTTGTTTAAATGCTGAATTGCACACTTCACTTTTAAGTGAGAGTAATTTGTGAACAATGTATATCCTTAGAAGCATCTCTCTCTGTATAAATGAGGAAAGCCAACAAGTACATTTATATTTGTCAAGCAAAAGGCAGGAGAAGAACATCAAAATTCAAGCACTCTTGCAGCACACCTCGTCTTTCTCACACTCTTTCTTTCTTTCGCCCCCTTCATCATCCTCATCTTCATCAAACTGTCAGCTGTAATTCCAGTCACAGTCAGACTCATTCTCATTAAATTAATGACGACCACTCAATTGAATTATGATCAAAGACTCTACAGAAACCCAATTAGCATTGTTTTGATCCTCAGCAATCAATTGAGAGATGTCTCTCCTCCCCACCTCATCAGCACAATTAGGGCCAAATTCACAAAGCTATTAAATAATGAAGGGAGTTTTGCTCTCAGAAATGTGAGTGATGGAAAAGAAATTATGATTCCATGTGTGATTCTGAGACACTGCGAACAGTTTTGTCACCCGCTCAACTTTCACAGTTTTCTTGTGCTCAGGTTCAGTAAATTCAGTAAATATGATCAAAGGGATAACTGGGACAAAAATTAACATTTACTCGCCCTCATGTTCTACCAAACCCCTATGACTTTCTCTCCTCACACACAAAAGGAAAAGTTTAGTTTAGTTGTTCATACAATGAAAATGTCTGTCAAGGGCCTGTCAAGCTCAAACAAAAAAACAACAAAAAAATAACCTTAAAGTCTCATGCACTACATTCCAAGGTTTCAGTAGCTTTGTGTGATGAACAAACTGAAATTTAGTTGTGGTCATTCATGCTTACTCTATGGAAAAGAGCAACTCTGATATTCTACTGATGAATAACTAGTGTTACAGAAGGGCAGAAAGTAAATGCCGACAGAACCCACTTTAAAACAGCTGTATGGTACTAAATTAACACATCTTCAGTACATCTTCAAAGAATGTTGTATGCTTTTTAAACGGGTTTGTTCGGTATCCATTGCTGAGCTGTCTTGTTGTAATCTTGGTGAAATATCTTTTGCCGTTTCTCACATAACCATTCATAAAACTTCAGTTGTACTATAAGCAAATATGTACAAGTGTTCACAATTTCCAAAGTTAAACAGTCTCAATCAGAATGAGTGTGAGCCAACTGACCAGAATAAACAACTGTCTTCTCAAGGAAGCCATTGTGAGTAATCAAATGAACTAAGTGTTTAATCATTTACTGTTTTCTGCTGTTAAGAATTCATCAGTTGGGAAACCAGGATGGAAATCTAAATCTTACCGTGATGTTAAAGGGATAGTTCACCCAAAAATGAAAATTCTGTCATTAACTGCTCACCCGCATGTCATTTCAAACCAGTATTTTTTATGAAATCTGAGAGCTTTCTGACCCTCCATAGACAGCAAGGCAACTATCACGTTCAAGGCCCAGAAAGGTAGTAAGGACTTCATTAAAATAGTCCATGTGAAATCAGTGGTTCAACTGTAATTTTATGAAGCTATGAGAATACTTTTTGTGCACAAAGAAAACAAAAATAACGACTTTATTCTACAATTTCTTCTCTTCCTTGTCAGTCTTCGATGTGCATTCACAGCAGTACCACACATTCGTGGATGTGCTGCACCTTGTTTACTAGCAGAGAAATGCACACGCATAAATCATGGTACTCTCGTGAATGCATGTGGAATTCTGATACAGAAGAGAAGAATTGTTTAATAAAGTCATTATTTTTGTTTTCTTTGTGCACAAAAGTATTCTTGTAGCTTCATAAAATTGATGTCACATGGACTGTTATAATGATTCCTTACTAACTTTCTGAACCTTGAACGTGTCAGTTGTGTTGCTGTCTATGCAGGGTCAGAAAGCTCTCGGATTTCATCAAAAATATCTTAATTTGTGTTCCGAAGATGAATGAAGGTCGTACGGGTTTGGAACGACGCGAGGGTGAGTAATTAATGACAGAATTTTCATTTTTGAGTATATATTACAAAATACAATATTTTTGGAACAACATGGTTTGAGGAATATAATCAAATATTTATTTGTCATAAATGGCATGACGTTAGGTTTAAGTTGTATTTTTAGTGTCTTTTCTTTATATTTTTAGTCACTTCATGGATTGTCCCTAATGGGGGTCAAACTTGCAATTGGTTATCGGTCAGTCACCAACATAGTATTTATTAAAACAGACTTAGATTTAACTTTCAGAGAACTTTCTTTTAGTCTCCACTGACTAGCTGGATCATGATTTTATGTAACCTAAAATTAAACTCATGATCAGCCTAACTCAAGTGAGCCCATTACTTTACTCTGTAAAGAAAACCTTAGTGAAATCTTGGTCAAATCCAAACTTTGACAAACCTTGAACTCTCTATCACTTGGTGAATTAAACAAATGATTAGTTAAAGTAAATTGCAGTTTCTAACAATATTCTTGAGTACTTACTGAGTGTGAGGTTTGGAGAAAATTCTCCCTGTGAATTTAATTGTTTCTGAATCAAGTGTAATTGTTTGTGGTGTGCATGTGTGAATCTGGCAGTGTTTAATATCTAGTATGTTGCTGATGCAATGTGTGTGTTTGTCTTTTATTTGGTATGTGTGTGTGTGTGTGTTGTGAAGTGTGTATGGTTCCGATCCTCTGAGGAGTAGAAGGGTTTAATCTTTTGCCCTGAGGAGAGTCTCAGAGCTCTAAAACTGTATTATTTGTGCTGGCACTAATGCAGTCAGCTGAGGGTGGTGAAGAGGGAGGAATCGATGCTTTTGGAGCAGCAGTGAATGAAATTCAGAGAGCTAAATATATTCACCACACAAAGCCCAAGCATGCATCCGTTTAACAGCCGGAGTGCCCAGAGATTATGGACGAAAATCCTTAATCCACCTGCATCCTGGTGTTACGATTCAGTGTTTGAAGTGATGAAGATGATGTTTGTCTTTGTATTTTCACAATTAAGGGAAAGTTGTTTTACATTAACCCAAAATGCAGTAAGGCTTTTTTCCAAAAAAATATGTTATAATCAAAACTTTAAGTAATGTTAAAAAGACAAAAAATGGATTAAAAACTGAATTTATTTTGTACACAATACATTATAAAACATTTTTACACTTTTTTAAGCTGTTAAAATCTACGTTATTGTCAAAAACATTCATTTAGGTGTTGTTGTATCTTTATATTCCCTGTCTGCCCTGCACATGTTGTCTTCAGCGTTGATATAATGGAATACTGGTCCTTCAGTGTGATCCTTCAAAGGGTTGTCATTGTTTTTGGCATCTACTTGATTAGTTTACCACTGTGAGGCTGAAAATTAATTAAAATGATTAAATGGGATACTACTAGTGAGGTGACGGAGTACCAATGTTAGCTCAGCTTTTCACCTTTTTGAGAACACAAAGGGGTGATGGAGCAAAAGAAAAAAGGGAGAGAGAAATAGGGGCTTATTTATTATAGCACACAAAATTTCTCTCCACATTAATCAGTCAAACCCCGCCTTTATGCTAATAATGAGATTTAAATATTCCTAATAGTGGAGTCTTGACCAATAATTACAAGGCTTTACACCGTTCAACTGAGGCTGTGCTGAACCTTTATGTTCAGTGGTGTACCATGTCATTAATTTACGTAGAACATTTAAGTCAACGTAAACTTGCTGTTTGCCGCCCATTTTACTTCCCTAATCTGAAATATTTGACAGTGCATTCAGTGAGAAAAGATGTTGGATGGGCTTCCTAGTAAAAAAAGTAATATATTTAAAATACACTTATTTCATACTAAATATAGTTCAAATCTAGTAACATATTTTATTACTGATATAAAAATTATAATTAAACTTTATTTGGAGTACTACTTGTGCTCAATGCACATTTCTTAATATTAAACCTAAAATGTGTTTTAATGTCACTGATGAGGTTTGTATGATTTTTTAAAAATAATATCAGTCTTTAAATGCAAGATATATATATCAGTATACTTGCAATAGTTCTTCTTTAGCACAATCAGATATACTCCAGTATGTTTTTAATTGGACTTCAGCGCTACTTCCACACAATAAATGTGCATTATGCACAAAATTAGTTGTTTAGCAAACTTTAAGTATAATAAAATTCTTTTAGCATACCAAAAGTACAATTGCAGGGTATTTTTATTAGGTACATAAATATGTAAATGTATTTGTAGTATACTTAGCATGAAATGAATGTATTTTAAACACATTTTAGTATATTTATTTTTCACTAGGACTTTATTTTGTCCAATAAGAATTGATTGAACAGTGAAAGGTTAGTGTTACATATTGTAACAGTGACATTTTGAATGAAAGTTTGATAAAATGATGAATAAATTCTAGATACATTGTTATTGGTAAATATAAACTAGTAGCCTGCAAGGCTTAAGTAACATGATTATTATTATTATTTTTTACATTTTCAAATAACACACATTCATAAATAACTCTTTTGTTCAAGGCTAAATTCATGCATTAAGAAAATATTAAAATTGTGGCCATTTTAAAGTCATAATTTACAGAAGGTCTTTTCTCATATTTGACCCTTATACGATGAACCTTGACCTTGTGAATGTTTCCGTGGTTGTGTTTTTTCTACGGATGCAGCTGACTGAATATTTCCTGTCTGATATCCCTTATGTTTATGAGCTTGGCAACACTGCAAGCTTCTGATTTTACCACTCTACCCTCCTCTTGAATAATTACACAAAGAGTGTATGTGAGATGTGTTTAGGCGGTGTGTGCGTGTGTTTGTGAGATAGTGGGGCTGGTTTCCATAGCAATTGCGACCAAAAGTGCTCACAGTAACCTAATTGGTATGCTTCTCCTGACCGCCCTTATTGTAGCCACGCTAATCATAGTCCTTTTGTAGTAATAAAGGACGCTACTAAAGAAATCTCCAGCCTTGCTAGGGTTTTCCTCTAGGCCCCCCCCTGCTTTTCTTCAAGCCCCTTCAGCAGCCACTCTGCACCCAGAATCTATTCCGTGATTGGCAGCTGGGCTCTGAATACAGTGGAAAAGGTTTAAGAGTCCTTCCATATGTTAGAAACCGTTTGGGATCATGCCACCTGCTTCACATCCTGCTTAGAAAGAAGAAATCTTACCTCATTCAGAGAACAACTAGAGTGCCCAGGCCAAAAAGATGCTAAACAAAGACAGTGTCTTACGGTGCTTTCACACTAGAGCTTTTGGTGCCGTTCATTTTCGTTTTGACTCACAGGGTTTGACTGAGAGCAGTTGTCCAAACCCAGGTAAGGTTTGCTAGCATGCATCCAAGTACAGTTTGCAGTTAGTTTTAAAGCAATCCAATCGTAAATCGCAGTAAATCCAAAAGTGAATCTTTATCATTATAGTATAATGCATTTCTTGTAGCTGATTATTTCCAAGTAAACATGTTCCAAGCAGATCAGTTCAAATTCTTCACATCTCTTGTGATGCAGAGTGAGAGACCAACTTGGGTTCAGACCAAGCAATCTGACCATTTGTGAAAATACTTTTAATGCTGGAATATACTGCACAAAAATTCCCACATATTTGCCCTGATTTGAAATCTGGAGGAAGTGACGTTTGTTCCCTATAAAGTGAGAGCCAGTTTACAGGTTTTGGGCAGTCAGAGTTGACAGATTTCACAGAAAATTGGTTGATGTATGATCATCATTTTTGCCTTGGACTATAGCATGTTCACACTGCAGCTAAATTCGGTTGTCAATTCAGTACACACACAGTTTAGTAAATTACACGAGTGACAACCGCATTCGACAACCAAACTGACTCCTGAAAAATGCAGGTAGTGACAACCGCATTAGCTGAAATTCTACTCAGTGTGAATGGAACTGAACTGGTCAACTAATGATGTATTTAAACATGTATTAGGGTTATGGTGCAAGAAAACACAGGAAAGGAGGTACGTCTTGACTCCATGTTGCCAGATCTTGCTATAAAATGGCAAATAAGACCAAGCCTTTAATAAATAATAATATAATATAATTCAAAAAGAAAGAAAGTCATACAGGTTTGTGATGACGTGAGGGTGAGTTAATGATGACAGGAATTTTGTTTTTGGGTGAATCTTGTAACTAGTTGTGTCATAGTAGATCATCTGTTTTCCACAGTGAATCTTTTTTGTATTAACAAGCTATACCTTCTCTGATAAACAAGTAAGTTTCACAAAGTAACACAACATGTTCTCACACAGTGAAAAATACATTGCAGAGCAGAGAGGACACTGACAACATGCCGACAGACAAGACAGAGCAGGTTACGAAGTCTCAGCTTTCAAATTTGGTCATTTTTAAAGAAATTCAAACAGTAAATACCATTTTGCTGCTCTTTAATGTGTCGTGACAGATCGCTGTAGCACCTCAGTTCAAGCGGGACATGAACCGATCATCTCTTCCTCTTTACTAGTTATAGCACGAAATAAACATGAATGAACATCAGAAGGTATCTTGTTTCAACTGCGGAAAGACGTCTATACACACCATTTTCAGGTTCAAGTACACCAACATTAATCTACTCTCCTGTCTGATTTGTTTGTCAGACAAACTGGCGGATTTGCCGTTATGATTGGTCAGATCGCCTGTCAATCAAACTCCTTGTATAGGGTCAATACAATCTATTTGTTCAGACAGTTCAAGTAAATAAACCAATTTAAAAATACTTAGCAATCAGAAGACCTCTATAGAAAAATGTTAACTGTTGTTGTTTGTCATTGTTTTTAACTCATATATGTAAATTAGAGATTATGTATTTCTTTTTGTATTTTGTATAATTGTATAACTGAACTCTGTTGCTGTGGATCTACTGTGCTAATTTATAAAGAGAAATGTGATTATCAAATCAATCAAAAATCATTTGGAAATCCTTGAAGCCAGTTTTTCTCACTTGCAGTGTTGACACTGTTACCGCATTTTATACGTTTACTGCATTGACTTTGCAAACTTCCAAAAGCCCTGTCCTCGGGTAGTACTCCAAATACTCACTATAACACATTTTAATCTTATTTTCTACAGCATAGCTATTTAATGTGCTGAGCCCAGCAGTGGTTAACAGGTAGCCCTCCTCCTGGGCTCCTGTTTTACGCTAGTCTTTTTAATGAGTTTCTTCAGTCCGTCGGAGGTTATAAGGACTAATTTACAAATGCTTCAAATTATTTCTAATTAGCACAAGTGCAATAATAATTGTCTCTCTAATCTGGCGGAATAATTAATGGTATAGCTTGTAGCGAGTCCTCCGCGCTTGAATGATCTCTGTGGGGCGTCCAATGTTGACTGTCCACTCGAGGGGGTTCATGCCGGGAGGACGGGGCAGACAGAGATGTCTTTGTTAGCTGGTGGTTTGTGGGTGGCCCATCTTTAGCCTGGGAATTCAGTCTAGCGCTAGTAATTGAACTGCTAACTAGGCGGTGAATGGATGTAGTGTGCAGAGAATTGAAGCTTTGAGCTTGGCAGTAGAAACCTGGAGTTACAGCAGCTGTAGCTAAACACAAATGACACTTTCGGAGTCTAAATGTGTAAAAGGTTAGGACACTAACATGATTTGATGGGGTTTTGGATGGATTTACTTTCATTTTTATTCTGAGGAAGTAGGAATGACTGTTAAGTCCACTTCAATAGGGTCACACCTGCACTGTATTCATCTCTTGGAGACTTTAAGTGCTGACCTATTGCTCTCATAACTCAGTACAGAAATTCCCTCCAGACGAGTTAGAACAACTCCAGTGCCTTCTAATTACACTCTAATGTGCTAAATTGGTGGAAAATTAGCTGCTAATAATCCCCTAATTCGTGTCCTACTAATGGCCTGTTATCCTAAATTGTTATGTTAATTGAGGTTCCATCATAGGAAGGGATGATCACTCTGTCATGGGTTAATGCAGGTCACTCACTCTTTTTTTTTTTTCTACAGTTAATTCTGTTAATAAAGTATACCGTTTCGATTGTCTTCAGCTGTTACACCTACTCTTTCTACACTTTTACGTAACCTGTTAATGGTTGGAAATCACATTAAAACCTTTAAAATAAATTTCAATTTGTTAAACCACTATCAACACACATTAATAAATTCATTTTCAGTGTAATGAGTTCTAATTGTTCTGCATTAAATTTGCTTCTTCACTCTCAGTCACTGATTTCTGTTTGTTAGCCAGTCTTTTTCAAGCCTTGGTGTGGCAGTGGTTTTTAACTGGTGGATTGCAAACTACAAATGGCTGAAGGGTCTTCTAAATGCAAACAATGCTAAATGAAACAATAAAAAGTCATATAATTGTGCATTATTAAACAGACTTAAAGGAAGGAGATAGCTTTTGTAGTTGATATCAAAAGCTCAGCTTTCCATTAAAATCTGTGGTATTTTGATGCAAATGCATCTGTTACTTGTTAGTATTTAATTGAAATAAACAGGTGCAAGCATGGATGCTTTTATCATTTAAAACTATGAGCAAAATTGCATTAAATACATGTTCATTTGCAGCAAAGATAATTTGAGCTGAACCTGCCTTTTTTTTTTGCAAAGTAAGTAATTATTCCCTGACAAAAGCATGAAACAAAATATCCATTTTCCAGACATTTTGAAACTAAAATGGTCATTTTTCCCTATTCAGCTTGTCTTGTTAATAATTATGGTTCATTCTACCATTGATTCTACCATGGGATTAAAAAAAATAAATAAATAAAATTCCCGGAAGATAAATTCAGAATTACGAGATATAACATCACAGTTACCTTTTTTTATTTTTTATTCCGTGGTGGAAACAATAAAGAATCAGAATTGCGAGAAATATTTTTGAGATGTAAATTCAAAATTGTAAGAAAAATGTCAGAATTCTACATTTATATTGCAAATTTTTTTAAAGAGTCTGTATTTTTTCTTTTAAAGAGTTGACGGTTACCTTTCTTATTATTTTATCCTTTGGGGGAAATAAGCTTCCATAAGTAATTATGCATTTCAGCGATGTTCAATTATTGAGCAGATTGTTCTTTTGAATCTAATGTTTTCAATGAATCTTTTCACGAAACCTTGCATGAATCAGACCAAACTGAGTCAATAGATTTGGTTTTAATAAAAAGTAATTTATTACTATGTGCACAAAGTTTACAAATGAATTACAACTGAATTAATTATAGTATTGTCCAATATGAATACAGTACAGTCTTTTGCATGATAAACAGTTTAGGTACTGGAATGGGTCACCACTTGATATCCCATACAAAATCATGGTCCTGACGTAAAGCCAGTTGAGAACCACTGGAGAGTCGTATGTCGTCCGTATAGCGGTAGAGCTCACCGTGCCACTGACCGTCTGTCAAATATGCTAACGTATATAAAGAAGCAGTGGGTCTCCTGGCCTTTTGCTGACATTTACAGCTACTGGGCAAGGACATGGCCTTTTCTTTCTCTTCCCCTTTTTCTCAGCTAATCAGGTGGCTTGAATAGGAGCCAGATAAGGCTATTGTTTGCCCTGACAATGTCCTGATGGTTTGGCCCTGTGGAGATCGCAGGCAAGGCTTCTCCCTTTAAAGAAGGTAGGCCACCAGAGAGAACTCATTAATGTGGTGCATCTGGGTTAATTAGGTGGCAAAAATGCTGCTTGAGTTTCCATCGACAGAAAATAATTTAAAAGTCCCTAATATAAATAAAGAAACCAGGCCTAGTTGTCACACGTTTTACTTGGGTGAATGTTTCTCATGTTAAATAGTTCATTTCTGTATAGAAACACATACAGATGGCATGGTTACAGAAAAAGCTATCGAATATATAGTTCATTGATCACTTGTTTGTGACGATTTGTGATAATTACTTAAATTTCAGCTGTCTTGAAGCGACCCTTTATATTTATCGTGAGATGGGGGCAGGGCTACGTGACGGAAATGACTAAAAGATAGCAGTGTTATCATTATGCTCTCTCTTCCTCTGATCAGAATCTTACAGCGTCTGCTTTTCTAAGAAGGGACGTCTTTAAATGTTTCATTTGTCTTAAGACGGAGGAGTGAAATGGGAAGATTGGCTTAAGCCTTTGAAAACACAAGCAATGGAATTTAGATTCTGACTCAACACCAGCATCCTAAATAAAACACACCAGTATAACAGCATGTGCAAAGCCATTTTGGCTGAGACTTGCATTTTTTCGTTGAAGCGATTTGCTGTGGTTTGCTTTCTAAACCTGAAGCATAAAAACAGTGTTTATAAATGATAAGAAAATTGATTATTTTACCTGCATATTTGAACACATTTAAGAAAGCTGATCTGTGGACTCTTGAAACAAGTATTCAGCTGTAAGAACTGTCCACGCCAGCATCCACAGCCCTAAACATCCTCATCAGAAGCACACAATCCTCTCTTTTATGCACATGACACAATGTCTCACAAAAAAACACCAGAAGAGAATCATGTCTTCTGTATTTTATTCTATTTGTTGTTGTTGTTTCACCCACAGGGGCTGAAAAGATTAGTATCACATGTCAAGTGTGGCGTGCTGACGTGTTGTTTAGGGGCTGACAGGTTAATTTGTTTTCTCATGCTCCTCTATTGTCTATGTTTGTCATTTAAAACTTCCCTCCCTCTTGCCGTAGGAGGATGCGAGAGCATATCTGCGGTAGCCTCGAGCGCTGAACAGAAATCCTCGCTGTTTCAAGCTGTTATTGTTTACACAGCAGCGTTTCCTCAAAAGAAACCAAGCGTCGCTGCTCTAGGAGATACTCCGGCTCATAAAAGGAGCTGTGCTCCCATTGTTGTCTGTCGAGCTTGTTTTGTATATACAGAGGTATTTTGCAGGTGCAGGCCAAGATTTTTTGGGACGCCGTTGTCCCAAAATCAAATGTAATGAAAATGCATTTATGCATGTCCCACTGAATTTTAAAATGTTCTATTAAATATACTGTCCTGCAGGATTTTTAAAAGTATGTCTATAAAAAATATTTCTTATAAAGTCTCATTATGAATAATCATAGTACATTTAGAAATCCATCTGATTGACTAAAACACTTCTCAAATGCATTAGTATCACATACCTGCTACTTTCAGTTTGGTCAGGATTACTCCGTTTAAATCATGCACAAAATTACTTTAATATGGAATAAGTGTAAAATTGCTAGTGTATTACTCTTAAAAGCCAGATATGATGGGCTGCAGCAGATAGAGCAGTAATGTAGCTTTGATGTTACTGTATTCACGTATGTAAATGTACTGTAAATAGATTTAGATAATTATTAAACAGAAAATCCTAATGCTGACATATAGATATATATATACACTTTTTATTTTTTGTATACTAACATCAAGATTTCTTTTTTAGAGTCTAGTTGTATTCATCACCATAATTGCCACCATAATGTTGAAAAGGGAAAAAAAAAAATCATTAAAATATTTTTAAAAGTGAAATTAATTTTTCTGTTTGATCACTTTGAACATTTGTATGACCATTTAGTTAATTGTTTAGTTTACATCTTCATTTAAATACCTTGTAAACACTCTGGTTTATTATAATAGCACTTGAAAACCATCTTGGCTGACTTCTAATATTCTTAATGTCATCATAAAATAGCTGCATCATTTGGAATTCAATCTCTTGTTATTAAGATATGGATTCTAAATGATGTAAAATGAGAGCGGTTAGGAGATGAAAGTGATGGTACCAGTGCAGCACTGAGAGAGGGAGGGGAAGAGAGAGAGAATATCCAGGGCAGTTGGACGTTTGTGCAGTCAGCAGTGTCAGTAACATCAAAGGATTGCGCCACTTCACACTGTTCATGTGCTGGTAATTTGGGTAATTCTATTGCAGGGTTTGTCGATCCTGAAATTATGGGCGCTACTGTCCTCGTGTGCCATATAATTTAGTTGTTTCCTACTTGTTTGACTGAAACGAACGGGAAGCGGCAACCAGGCTCGATATACTCCGAGGAGAATTGCTGCTATTGTTCCCCTATATTTTGGTCTTATGTAAAAGTGACATAGCCAGAGAGAGAGAAGCCTTCCCCTTTATTTCAACAGCAATTTATGCGCTGCTCCCTCCAGAAGCCACAACAAGCCACAACTTTGCTTTTCTTTCATTCTCGCATTTTAATTGATAAATTTGAACTGTTTTTAGCATGTTTTTTTTAAATGCTGCATTAAAAAACAAGATGCATTTCTAGTGTTCGGTGGTTTTGGTGAGTTTGGTATCATTGTTGCTGTTGATAACATTAAACATTTTAATCAGTGAGTAAATTATCCATGATTTCATAACGGTTATAAAAACCTCATTCAGTCATTGTGTTGTAGGGATAATAATGTTTACTAAATAGGTTGTAAAGAGGTTGCACATATCTTCCGTTTTCCGTGGTGATAACAGCTTGTGTTTTTGGTCTCTTCGGTAACCAAAACAAGGTTTCTTCTGTATCGTATCAGCTACTGAAAAAAAAAAAAAAAAAAAGATGTAGGATTTACTTTAAAACTACTGGCTCTCAGAAATTGCTGGTGTATTTTTGTAATTAAAAGAAACAGAAAGTAACAATTTGAATTAAATGTTAGGGTTTGAATTAGAAAGACAAAAAAATGTATTTTCTTGTAAAACCTACTTAATTAACGTTTGTTTTATTTACAATTTCAAAAATTTCATTCTGGGAAAAAAACAACAACAGAAAAATGTTTAATTCTGTTAGTATCAAGGAATATAGATCTGGGTAAAGTTTTAAACACCCCAAATTTGCCTGAATCATGTACATTTTAATGCCTTTCTGAACAAGCATTTCCATCGGTAGGCAAAACTCCACATAGATCTGTCTGTTTGTGCCACTGGGGGGCAGAACTCCTCTTGGAAGGAGAGAAGGATGGAGGATTTCACTTCGCACTATTTCAAGACTTAAGTTTATTTAAATGTATGGACACTTTTAACAGTATTTTATCACAGGTAATGCACCCTCTCTCTCACACCATCTACAGACACAGATCCACGTTAAACAGACCTGTTAAATGACTAATTTAGACTCGCTCACTATACAGGTCAGTGTGGCATTTTACATGAGATATTTGGACTTTTTTGGGGGGTAAAAAATTTACTGTAGAAAAAAACTCAATGTGGTTTATTCATTAACATATGGACAGATTCTACTGTTTTGTCCATGATGCAGTTTTTTTAATTTTAACTTTTTTAAATTGAATTTCATACATTGATTTGACAAAATGTACTGTGACTATCCAGAATGTTATACCACAATACAGTGGCATAAAATAATGTAATAAAAATACTATGATCAAATATTTCCTGCTAATAAGATTATTAAGAAACCAGTGATATTACAACACCCTTTTGAACTTAAATGTGAAATGGTTGCTTTTATTGTTGAAAGTGGTTTCATGTAACAGGTAAAGAAATGTTTCAGGTTCAAACCCAGTGAGGACTGATCCACGAGCTATTACACCTGTATCCTTGCATATAAAAAATCTGTTCTATGACAAGTTGCTCAAATACAAAGTATAAATCTGAGCATGGTATTTAACATTGAATGTATTTAACTACATATAGATAACTTATGAAAAATTTAAAAAATAAAATCTATTACCTGTATGCTGTTCCGCAGGAAATATATGAAAATAGGATATTAAACCTCTTAATATAGAAGTTCACATGATCAAAGGCACCTTCATTGACGCATTCCAAGAATGTCAGATGAAAAGAATATTTCATATGAAAAATGTAGTCCAGAAAAAATTGATGTATGCATTCCATGCTTTTAATTATGCTGAAATTCTATGGCATTTAATTGTAAAAACGGAAATTCCATGTCATAACAGCATCTTTTCACTTTCAATGTTTTTGAAATGTTTTTTAATGTGAGATGTCTCCTGGGAATCCAGAAATTCTGTGCATAAACTCACTTTCATGTTTCCTCCACACACACACACACACACACACACACACACACACACACACACACACACACACAGGCAATCACTCTCCTTACCTCTATGAGCACATGTAGATTGTCCCCTCTCATGTAGGTGCATTTACGTTTCGCAAATCAGGTTTTTTTCCAGGGTAAATTGAGACACACTGCAACAACCATTCAAGTGAGTGATGTGAAATAAATGAAAGCAGGAGGACACACACAAACACACATACTTTATAAATCAGCCCTGACAGCAGCAATAGAGCAGAAGTGACAGTGGCCAGTTATCCAAACCACATCCACCACCGTTATTGATCCATAATCCGCCTTCACATAAAACACCCAATTTCATATAATGCCTATAATAACAGTGCATTCAGACTCAAGTAGCCGTCAGAAAAGAGGGGCGTCGTGCCTGATGCCGAGGGAGAGAGAAAGAATACCTCACATCTCAGAAAAGGGAAAATGGCACATGCATTTCATTTTCATCTTTTGTTTTTTATTTTTATTTTTTTAAATTTACTTTTAAAAATTAGTTTTATCTTTTTATGTATTATTATTGTTTCTGAAACAAGCCAAAGCTGCATTTATTTAATCAGAAATTCAATAAAAAAAAACAATAATAATATAATTATTATTACAATGCAAAATGTTTTGTATTATATACAGTGGTGGCCAAAATTATTAGAACACTAGTATTTTCACCAGCTAAAAAGTCATTTATTTCTATCTTTTGCTGTAGTGTGTCAGTAGGAAATACCAGTTTACATTTCCAAACATTCATTTTGCCATTAATTGTAATAATCCAGTGAGATTTTGTCTGACAACAGCCAGTGCTCCACACAGAGATCTGATCTGATCATCATCCAGTCTGTCTGGAGTGACATGAAGAAACACAACAAACTGAGACAGACTAAATCCAGAAGAACTGTGGCAACATCTCCCAGATGCTTCAAGAAACCTTCCTGCAAAGCTCCCTGAAAAACTATGCGCAAGTGCACGGAGGGCAAAAGCGAAACGAAAAGGAAGGTCACACCAAATGTTGAGTTAATTTAGTTATTAGAAGTTAATTGATAAAGAAAATCTATTAATGACATTATTTTTGACAGCATCCTCATTCTACAGCATTTTTACACAAGTGGCTAAAACTTTTCACAGTTCTGTAGCTTTGCAGGTAGGTTTCTTGAAGCATCTTGGGTATTGTTGCCACAGTTCTTCTGGATTTAGTCTGTCTCAGTTTGTTGTGTTTCTTCATGTCACTCCAGACAGACTGGATGATGATCAGATCAGATCTCTGTGTGGAGCACTGGCTGTTGTCAGACAAAATCTCACTGGATTATTACAATTAATGGCAAAATGAATGTTTGGAAATGTAAATTGATATTTCCTACTGACACACTACAGCAAAAGACAGAAATAACTGACTAAAACCATTTTTTAGCTGGTGAAAATACTAGTGTTCTAATAATTTTGGCCACCACTGTGTGTGTGGTTATATATAACCCTATGTATATATAAATGTAACCTAACAAATACTTGGAACATAGTCTCTGTTTAAGGGTATTTTGGGAGATCTTCACTTGGAAATCCCATGACTGATAAAATATTTTTCCCGAATTACAATTAGCTACCTAAATGAGGACATATAGATTCGTAATGTTTTTATATAAAGATCCATACATGTGTGTGTGTGTGTGTGTGTGTGTGTGTGTGTGCATCTGTGTATATTTAGTAGGAATAACATGCAGTTTGCTTTACCTTGGGAGGCATGAGCTCATGTTCCTTTGACACACATGCACTGCTGTACCCACTAGATCACAGCCTGCTCCTTATCATAGCCAAACAAGCGTGCTCATTAATAGGGAGTCCTAACTGCAAGCGTCTATAGTACATGTCGGCTGGAAGGAAGGCTTATCACTCGAGCACTGTGAAAGACAAAGCAGGCCTCACACATCAAAGAGTTTCAGTATGTGATATCGGATGGGGTTAAATTCTGTTGACAATTGACATAAAGGTGACTGCTATAAATCTAAATAAAGATGGATTGGTGACTGGTGTGATGGAGATATCCTCTTGAGATAGATCTGATTACAGCATCTGATTGTCATCTTGAGAATCAAAATTAATATTCCTATTTGGCTGTTAATTGCTAAAATGTCCTGAAATGAATGACAACATTTTCTTTATTTTAATGTCTTGAGTGGTAATGTATGATCTTTTACTTGTTGCAAACATGTTTTCAATGAGAATGTAAGTCAAATCTTCCATTTTCCAGAAAAAAATGAACACAACAAACATGAGCAGTATCTGCAGGTGCAGATGTCAGCTCAAATGCTCCTGATTTATACTGATTAATACCATGATCTATCAGAAAACTCGATTCTGATTGGATGGAAAGTGTGCTTTAAAACTGTTTAATGCACAGGTATTTCCAGTCAGTTTAATCACTGTTCTATATTATTGCACTGCTTTCATTGAAGCGCACACACATACAAAGAAACATTCAGGAGCACAGAAACATTGTAGTTCTCTGCAGTGAGGGGAAACTTCACTGTTTTTGAAGTAATTAAACTCACAGCTTCACTATTAGGAGAAAGATGCTGGTCATTCACACACACACACACACACACACACACACACACACAATTTCTCTTTCTCTCTCTATATTACTTCAAATCCATCCATCTGTCCCTCCATTTATCCCTTACATATGACTCATTATTCATTATTTTTATATTATATATACACCAACCATTAAAAGTGTGGGGTTAGGGTTTGGGTTTTAATAACTGTTTTCTGAAGCTGAATTTTCACCATATTCCTCCAGTCTTCAGTGTCACATGATCCTTCAGACAGCATTCTAATATGCTGATTTGCTGCTCAAGAAACATTTCTTAGTATTATAATTGTTGAAAATAGCTGGTCTGCTTAATATTTTTGTGGAAACAGTGTTTTTTTTCAGGATTCTTTGATTAAAGTTCAAAAGAACAGCATTTATATGAAATTGCAATCCTTTGTAGCATAATATGTCTTTAATGTCACTTTTGAACAATTTAATGCATCCTTGCAGAAGTAATCATAAAAAGTTACTCAACCTAACTGTATATTTAGAAATGTAGGGTAAAAATATATATATTCTCAAGGTTTTTTCCACAAGTCTGAATATTCATGGGCCAAAAATTTGGGTAACATGTCAGTGACAAAAGCTGTCAATGAGGCTGTATCTTTTTAAATGGTGTACCTTTGTACCTTATTTACCCGTAAAAGGTGCTTATTAGTATCTTAAGAGTACATATTAGTATCAAAATGCTACATATTAGTATCTTTTGGAAGGTTACGGCCCGAGAAATCACAATTTTATACCTTTTTTTTCTGAGGGTGTACTGTGCATCAACTAAACAAAGGCTAGTTTTACAAAAGACGGGCAAAGGAACAGAGAGTTAGTGCATGTTTTTGGCATTGACGTTTGAGGTGTCAGCGTGTTGTCATAAGGGAAGTCTCTGCCTCAATCCCTTTTTTAAAAACACAGAATGCCAGAGAGGCTGTCTTCCGCACTGCTGCTTGTTCAGCTTACTCTGCCTGACGCCAGCCTCCGGTGTCCTAACACAGCACTGGCAGAATCATCCCAAACAGCGCTCATTATTCTTTAAAAGTGGGTATTTTATGCAAAATTAGTTAGTAGTAGTGTTTTTTTTTCAAGAAACATTTAATGACACTTATAGTAAAAATGTAAAAGGCTGTTTTAAAGACACTAAAACCTCTAGATTTATAATAAACACGATTTTAGTTTAGATGAATGGTTTCTTTGGGGTGTTAAGTCAGAGTTTAGTGTAAGTAGTTCAAATATTGAAAATTCAGTCATCATTTACTCACCGGATAAAATGATTCATTGAGCAAACATTTACGTCTCTATAGGGATTTTAGTGTTTCTTCTGCGTAACAACTTAAATTTCAGTTGGTTGCTGAAATAAATCACCATGTGGTTTCAGAATAAATCTGTACAAATCACTTTTATGATGGTTTTATAGCAATTTTGATATGTATTGTATTATAAATGCATGGAAAGAGAATTTGAAATGTGTTCTTTTGTCTTCCGCAGAAGAAAAAACATACTAGTATTGTTCATTATATGCCTTTATATTCCTCTGGCTTTTTATTTTCTTCCCCCATCTTTTCTGACATTTGTGAGTTTTGTGACTCAAGTATGAGCTGGCATAATATAATCATGCCCCCCGCAGATAGTTTGTTCAGAAGAAGCGATAACATGGGACATCCCTTCCTCATGTAATCATCCTCTCAGAAAGAGGAAAAACCAGCACTCAGATAGAGAAATACAACTACTGCCTGCCATACAATTACTGGATTAATCATGTTATTCTACCGCTGAACCCCCTGAGAGAGATGGGGGGAGAGATATTTTGTTAAAGATCTGCTTTTTCAGAGCATTTTCCAAATGGCTTGTTAAAACCAGGAGGTCACAGGGTCAGGATTCTTAATTACACTCCAACAGGGTAGAAATGGCCAGAAGAGAAGCGCTGGAAAAAGACTAGAAAAGAGGACGAATGCAAAATGATATTGCAGGAAATTACAGCTTTGGTAATATTGCAGAATCCCCCCTATTTCGCTATACAATGCAGATGAGCCCCACAATCAGGCCTGGCGAATGTGTCAGTGCAGGTCCTTATTAATAACAATACGAGAGAAATGGCCTCTCATACAAAATCACTCTGGTTCCTCTCTCCCAATGTGAGGGGGCAGAGGATTAGTACAAGAGAAAAACAAGGGAAGTGTCTCATGAATTTATCCTTTTTTTTTTCTTCTTGAACATTACAAGCATATAGCTTACAGTTCAGATTTGCACATCACCATATGATGATTCATTTACTGTGATTCATTTGCTGATTTTCAGTTTGTTTCTACTTCTTTCCTGATGGAAGCTGTTCACTTGTCAAGCTGTTAATCTTATTTTTACTTCTCATATTGTTCTAAATGCACCACCTGTGATGCTTGTGTCAAATTTGACACGTGAAAAACCAAAAGAAATTCAGTTAGGTTTCAATTTTCCCTTGAAGACCTTTTTTGGGGCTCTAAAAATTATTATAATAAAAAACTCAGATGCACAATTTGTGTTAACAGAAAAGAACTTAGTTTTCACTCACTTTTGCCATTTTGCAATACCTCACATTTTATAACAACTTTTGTGTTATTCGAATATTGATCAATTCTAATAGTGATAAACTGATAAACACTGTACATCTTATAGCTATAGTTCATGTGTAATCTTTTCCTCCATACTTACGCAAAACTGTTTATTGTGGTACAACAGGTGTTTAGGAAAGTGCTGTAGTGTTTTTAGTTGCCATGTTGATTCATAGATTACAAAAAAATAAAATGAAATAACTGCATAACATGCTGAAAGGTCCAAGTAATGGCCATTATTGTTTCCTCAAACTTGGGTTAAATTTGAGGCCAAAGATAAACCAATTTTTGTAAATAAAACATGTTGGTAATATTTAACAAAAAGGTTCCAGTTGATGAACCTGAGCTAGCATGAACTAACAATGAACAGTATTTTTACTAACTAATGCTTACAAAGGTTAATATATTCTGTAACAAGTGTATTGTTCATTGTTAGTTAATATTAGTTTACTTAAGTTAACTAATGGTACTTTGCTGTAAGTGTTACCAACTCAAAGTTTGTTTAGATTTTTACAATGTCACAAAGCCTGGTTCCAAACACCAAAACTGTGGTATTTAGAGCTTGGGTCAAAACTGACCTGAAGACAATAGAGGGGTTAAATCATCTCACCATGACCCCCGTCATCTTAAAACAAGCAAACAAGGCTCTTTTAATCACCCCCCGTGTGCCCTTTTAAAGGCAATATTTTAGCTTCTTCATCCAAATCAGCATGGGAGTGCGGCCACAGTGGTGACATTTTAATGTGGGTGTCATCGTCTTGCTGCCCCCACCACCTCCCAACAACATGAGACATGCTGTCTGATTTCGTATTCATACCGCGCATATTAATCAAGTCGCCCTGGCGTTGGCCAGTTTCGTCCCTCCATTCCGTCTGCCAATCTGCATATCCGCATATTACAGACGGAGGGCCCCGTATTTAATTTCCTACAGGAGCAGATAATGATCGGCTTGTTCATGCAGAGGGGGGCCTTTGTCAGGAGAGGTCTGATATTTCACATGGAGTAGGAAAGCTCTGATTAATGCCGTGCTGAGCGGATTCTGTCGGCCCGTCGTTTCATTACAGACGAGGTGATGAAACGACTCGTGGTGTCGGCAGGATCGAGGGTGGCCGCTCGGCAGATTTACTGATGCTGTTTTAATATGTCTGAAAACATCTGCGGAGGAGAGCGAGCAACAGGGGGAAAGCGTGGAGAGGCGTATTAGAGGGGCAAGAGGACACCCGCCTGTTGACCCTGTCAGACACTAATACGAGTCATTTGTAATTAGGTTTTTTACATCAAACATCGGGCGAAAGTCTCATTGATTAACCCTTGGTGTGTTAGAGCTTGAAGTAAAAGAGTTTTGGACTGGGTCTCTTCTGAAAGGAAGCAACCTGCAATACTACAGTTTATTTGCATTTGAAGATTAGCATGACTTACACTCTTAAGAATAAAGGTTCTTTATTGGCATCTGTGCTTCCATTAGAACCTTTATCATCCATGGAATCTTCCCATAGTGGAAAAAGATTCTTTAGATTTAGTTCACTAAAAGGTTCCTTTTTCTGTGGCATCGCTGTGTACTCAACCAGACCATGTGGCATCAATCCTAGCAAACTGAATATCCCGTGACTGTCTTAGACAACTTATGTAGGGCAATGTTTTATAAGTTAAAGCTGTTTTTTTTTTTTTAATAAAACTGTGAGGAGAGCAATTATTTTCTGCAGTTCAAGTTGAGATGCTTTAGGACTGCATGAGATTGCATTTGTCCCTCCGAGGCCACACTGTTTTTTCAGTCCCACACTGTGGTAGATCAGGCAGGACCTCAGAGGTACAGCTGCTGTGCCACTGTTTAATGAAATTGATTTAACTGCATTGTAGTCGTACTGGATTTACATAACCCTCTCTTTACATCCAGAGAGCCCTTGTCTAATTAAAATGTTCTGCAAAATGAGAGAGTTGTTTGTCAGCAGATTGCACTCTGGGGAGGCAAAGTTGTGATGTTTCTCGGGCAGCCGAAATATTTGTTTACCCATGTTTTTTCCCAGCGTCTTATATTTCTGCATTTAATGAAGGTCACATCAGAGGTTGGGTTTGTCTTTTTGTCTTTTAGAACTGTGATCTATCTATCTATCTATCTATCTATCTATCTGTCTATGAACTTTTAACATGGAACTTAATATCAATATGTAATATGTACAGTGAAATTATTAAAATTTATGTTATACAAATTTGACATCAGTAAGATTTTTATGTTTTTGAAAAAAGCCTCTTATGCTCACCAAGGCTGATACAAAAATGTGTACAAGAACAATGAAAAATATAATAGTAATATTAAAGTGATATATAATATTAAAAGTTAAGTATACTATAAAAAAATATTGAAACCGCACAAACAGTTGTCAGTCCATTGTTGCATTTTGTCTGCCATGACTTAAACATGTCATAGAAGTTAACTAAAAAATTGAATTTTCAACTGAATTTTAAGGAGAACAGCTGTTATTGGAGCAGCTCTGTAGAATTTGTGTGAATGTTAATTGGTTTACATTACTGGCTCTTGGTATGAAAAGGCATTGTGGCCTCAGCAGCTGACAAAAATATTGTTAACAGCCTTAAAAAGATACCAGAAAACACAGGATTCTGAAAAGCAGTTTTCCCAAATTAAATTCCCATTTAAACGTTCCTTAATCCGACCAGACAGTAATAGGTTACTACAAAGCACTCAACTACTTTCGTCTCTGGATAAGTGTGATGTATGGGAGAAACACTAATCTACTGTTTTGTGTTGAGCTAATGTCCAGCTGACGGAGGGTTAACTGAATCAGTTTCACACAGATTAGCCCGTAGGGAGCAAGACATAACTTGGTTTGCCCATCAATCCTCCATCTGTCATAGTTTAGGTCACAACTGTCATCCAGTTTGTAATGCCATTGTCAAAGCTGGTCCCATTTAGGAGTGTGATGTGCGTGTGTGGTATCTCTCCTCACAAAAGGAATTTCCAATTTTTCCTTCTGTGTTGCTTATCTGATGGTCCCAGAAATTTCATTTGATTGTAATTTTGATATGTGGAGTGCTTTTTCAGAATTTGGAGACAGACCCAGACTGGTGGGCCTCCAGTAGTGGAGGTCTACATTGGCATACTTGGCAAGCCTGCTTGACCAGGTTACCAAATCCCTTTTACATCGAATTCCGCATAAATCAAAGCTCATTAACTTCAAATGGCTTGAACGGATAATATGGGATAATGCACTGGCTCACAAGCGGTTAGCCGCAAGGCCGGGACTTTATCAAAGGTGAATGACATTCATGCTGCGACTAACATTAGCGTGCTAATTGTGAAGACTATAATTAGCCTTGCATAGCAAGGTTAGTGGCCTAGAGAAGCGGCGCTCATTCTCTCGCACAATGTCAAACGCACGTCGGGGAGAAAATGCTAATGTGTTGTTTGGCTATTGTGCTTGCAGACCTTGGAAGAGATGAGAGTGAACCTGGAGTGGCAGAGGGGCTAAGAGAGAAAGAATACTGGAGAGACAAAGCGTGAACTGTGTAAGACACAGCGGAGGAGAAGGTGAGCCTGGCGGATAAAAGGGAGGATGGAAGAAGAGATGGTGGAGTGTATGATGACACAAGAATTCGGAGAATTGAACGTCAAGGAAAATTTCCTGGAAGTCGTGTTTTTCTTGATTGAACTTCTGGGAAAAGAAGTTTTTTTTCACTCAGCTTTTTTTAAACAACATTTTATAGTGACCACACCTGTCAAGCACCAGAAAATATATAAAAAAAATACTTTACAAACACTAGGGGTGTAACGGTACACATATTTGTATCAAAAAATGTCAGTACGGTTCTTTCGGTTCAGTACGCATGTTTACCAAACAAATACAGCAATGTTTTAATGATGCTTCATTGGAAACTTCCAGTTTTATATATTGTTACTTTTGATAAGAAACAAAGTCTCATCTCATCTCAATTATGTCCATTTTCTTCAAGAAATTCAAACAATGAATGTTGATTTGGCACGACAGATCGCTATATAAACGCCTCAGTTCAACGGCAGTGCGGAGCGTGAAGCACACTTATCCCTTCCTCTTTACTACTGGTTTTAACGTGAAATAAACATGAATGAACATCTCATGCCTTATGTAATCGCTCAATCAGCGTTTCAACCACGGAAAGACATCAAAACAAAATGTCACGTAGCATTTCATTTACCTCAGGCAAGCAAGTCCACAGCTCATTAGTTCGTTAGAGAAATGAAATCTAGAGAAGAGCATTTCATGAAATATTAGACTATTTACTAACTATTTACTTTACCTGTTAGTGGTGTCTTCATTATTTAATGTATGTTTAAATAAACCTGCTACTATTTTTTAAGCTGAGTGTTGATTATTATGTTTAAAAATAAATAGTAATTTAAAAAGTTTGGGCTCTGTTGTTAACTGTAACCTTATAGTAATGTAAAAGGCCTCTCTACATAAGCTGAGGTAGATTTTTACCCCTAAGAAATTTTTAATTATGATTGAATTTATTTAAAGAAGCCAGTTTGTTCAGTAAACCACTGTTTAATAAAAATGAAGCAATTTTATGTTTAGTTTTCCCCCCTGCTGTACTGAAACCATACCGAACTGTGGCATTAAAACCGAAGTACCGAACCGTCATGTTTGTGTGCCGTTACACCCCTAAAAAAAAATCAAAATAAGAAGTACATACAAATCATGTCCTATATTTTAAGTCTTCTGATTCTGTACGATAGCTTTGTATTATTGACCAAATATTCATTCTTCACTCATAATCTTCCCCTTCCCTTGCGTCTAACCTATGTTATAGATTATCATAAATTTTTCCTCAAATAAAAAACATGAATGCTCAACCCCTTCCTGAGCTCCCCTCTTTCTTTGTATATTTGCGTCTCTTAGAACTTCTGCGTACAGAATGTGTATGTGATTAAGCGCTGGACTCGGCACAATGGAATACATCTCCTTCCAATGTCACAGACTGTGAAAGAATGCTTTGTTTCCCTTGTTCTCACTTCAACATCTTCAACTGATGATAACGGGGTTTGTGAAATATTATATTGTGAGGGATACTATGCCTTTTCCTGTGTCCCACGTTTTCCTTGACAGTACTGTAGATGAAAAAAAATGAAACTGGACCCAAGTGTTTAGAAAAACAGCATATGATTTATATTTACTGCACTGTAAAAAAAATCTGTAAAATTTACGGTAAAAAACTGGCAGCTGTGGTTGCCGGAATTCTACCGTAAAAAATACGGTAACAGCATTTTAGGTTTTACGGTTTTAACTGACATTTACAGTTAACTACCGTAATTTCATTAACTGATATAATGTTAATATACCAACCTATTGAAGTACTGAAATCTGTTTTGTACCTTTGAAATACACTGATAACCACCA
>JAFVLL020003885.1:0-12137 GCA_021397915.2 Tor tambroides
CTAATAATTCTATTGCATGTAAGTCTCTTTCATGGTGTAAATCTTATAAGCTAACATAGTATGCTTTGGATTATTGTTTGTAACCCTCATTGTCTTTTGTTCTTTCTTTGTCTTTGTATTTGTTGTTCTGTTATTGCACAATTAAAAAAAAAAAAAAAAAAGAAGCCGGAACTCGACTCTCTCGCGAACGCGTATACGGCCGTTGCTGGAAGTCAGTGATTTGAGTTCATAATTTTAAAAATAGAATTATTTTTGTTACAAAAACCCATCGATCTGCTTCAGAAGACATGTGTTAACCCCCCAGAGGCATATGGGTTAGTTTTACGACGGATATATATGCTTTTTGGAGCTTCAAAATAATAGCCACTATCCACCACCATTACCAAGCTCAGAAGAGCCAGGATAAATTAAAAAAAAAAAAAAAAACTCTGAATGTGTTCGTCTGAAAAAAGAAAGTCATATACACTTAGGATGGCTTGGGGGTGAGTAAATTATGGGGTAATTTTCATTTTTGGGTGAACTATTCCTTTAAGTAGGAACTAGTTTATTTTCCTTTTTTAGACCATGCAAACATTAAATGTGTTTTACCAGATTCAGTGCTTGCATTATTTGTTGGATCTGGCAGGTTTGTTTAGGGAGTTCTAATCCAGTATGTGTAGCTGTGTTTACTGACATCCATGAGGTCCACACTGATTCCTTTGCTCCTTCCAGTTTCATCAGCAGTATAAACCCTCTCTACTATTGCTTCTGGCTGGTTATTTTACCTGAACATGACGGCTACACAAATGGATATTTAAATGCCATTAACATTTTTTTAAATCATATTGTGGTATTGCAATTTCAGAGTAAAAAAATAAATTAGGTAATTAATAATACAGACATAATTGAAATGGAGGGCATTGCTTATGTCTTGCAGGACATGGGAGAAAGCTCCTGATTTCAGGACTGTCCTGCATTTCACCCTAACCCCAATACAAGAATTAAGGGCCAGTTTTACTAACAGCTTGCGCCAGCGCAAACTGTCTTTTGGTGTTAAAATAGTAGCTACTGTCAGGATTTACTAAAGAAGTGCAATAATGAATTAGTGCTGAAAAGGCATGGACAGTTATTTTTGCACCTGACCTTACTGAATATGCATTTGCAAGAGTTTCCCTTTCAGATGCAAAATTTATGGGAGGACAGTATTCAAATGAATCACACAACAAGATTTACTTTTTTTTTTTAACGTTCGCAGTCATCAAATTACTGGTATTTGCGCCATTATTTAGCACCCAAAAAAGCATGCCTTAAATTATTTTGCGCTTGAAATGGCTGCAATTATTGTTGCTAGTTTGCCAAGCCATGTTATTTTTAATTTGCTTCAGGAAATAAAAGACAACTTGGAACCCTCAACTAGGAGTCATGCAAGGTCTGTCAAAACCTCTTGCAGCCCTTCATTTTTTGGCCTCTGGTTCTCTTCAATGTACTGTGGCTTCTTTATTTCTTTATTATTTATTTGCAATTACACTAATTTGCACTGCGCTTCGTATATTTCATTGGTCAATATGTAAATGAGATTGCGTCTGTGTTTTTTAATTTGAGTATTGTTAGTAAATCACCCACAGAAATTTTCACACCCATCGGCGCTGTCTTGGAATTGTGCTCTCGCAATAATTTGCCCTGTTTAGTAAAACTGGCCCCAAGAGTACTAACTAAACTGTATTGTAGGTTTTATTTTTCTTTGTGTGTGTGTGTGTGTGTGTGTGTGTTAACACTTTACAATAAAGTTATTTCTATCTATCTATCTATCTATCTATCGATCGATTGATTGATTTCATACTCAAGGCAGTCTGGTAGAGAAACAATTTCAATGCCACTGTACAAGTGTGTATATGAGAAATAAAAACAATAAACTCTGATGAACCATGGAATTAAAGAAAGACCAGTGGACTTGACACAATAAACTAGTTAATATTATAATAATTTATTTAAAATGCTAGTAAATTAATGGCAAATGCTGATTTATTGTCCTATTACTAGACTTAAAGTGGAAGTGAAGCAGTCAGTTAAGTTTACATTATTTAGTAAAGTGATTTCCACTTTGATTAAAAAATATATAACAAACATGATTAATGTAACCATTTTAAAGAAAAAAGGTTGTTTTGTTATAGCTTTTGGAGCAAGGGCGCCGCCATCTTGCAGTACCACCGCGTGTGACGTCACGGGGTTGGTTCGCTCCGATGGCCAGTATAGTAATATAAGCATTTCTTTACATTTTGAACACACAAATGTTATTTTAACACACAAATAATTTGGTTTTCACCATCATTTGGATGAATATTCAACATCAAACTGTCTATATGATAAGTTTTGATCGTGGTATCCCAAACGTTGTTTTCATAATGCGAGGCGCAACTTGATGTAAACAAACAACGCTTCATACAGTATCATTCATGGCGCATTTTATTGTTGTTCAGACCATTCAGACATATGCATTACATTGACTGGTTCACCAGTTGTATCATATTTTATGTTCACCTGCGAATACAATTAGTTTACCTGCTGTTAAGAGAATGCAGTGTTTAACTAATCACCTCTCTGAACGATCGGGCCAGTGCTGCTTCCTTTATAAAGTTCATCATTCTCACGTGTTTCAATCCTTGTCAGTTTAAATATTAAAGTGTTTTAAGCCATTCAAGCATGAGACAGCACGAAATAGATTTCAATGCGGTACTTACACGCTGTGATAGACATTTTCTGAAAGAGATTAAATGCGGTACTCGCGCGCTGTGATAGATCATTTCTGTTCGCGCCGGTGGCGCGCGCACACACACACACACACACACACACAAAGCCACAGCTCGGCTCGGACAGCACGTGAGTATCAGATTGAGCTTTCTTTCGCCTCTTCATCAGCAAATGCACACAAAAGCAAATCAGAATGACAGACTTGAGTATTATTCACGTAAACGAGTATTGTTTCCGATCCGCACTTTACCCCAAACCAGCAGGTTCACGACTTCTCCAACCCCTACTGCTCGGTCCCATCGCCGTATCGACTCAAATGCATAGGCAGTTACACTTATTATGGACTCAACAGTGCTTTCAAGGTCATCTTCCTCCATTTCAAAACAAGCGTGTGTTCAAAATGTAAAGAAATGCTTATATTACTATACTGGCCATCGGAGCGAACCAACCCCGTGACGTCACACGCGGTGGTACTGCAAGATGGCGGCGCCCTTGCTCCAAAAGCTATATCAAAACAACCTTTTTTCTTTAAAATGGTTACATTAATCATGTTCGTTATATATTTTTTAATCAAAGTGGAAATCGCTTTACTAAATAATGTAAACTTAACTGACTGCTTCACTTCCACTTTAAGTATGTCCCTTCAAATCTATTGGTTCTGTGGGCATACAGACCTGTAGAAATTTCTCTTACGCAGCTCAGAAAATGTAATTTTACACAACTGTGAACCTCATAAAGCATTCTGCTCCAGTGTGCAAAGAAAGGCAGAGAGACAGAGAAAAAATGGTCTTGGCCCTGGTTTAGCCCTCACTTCTCTCTCTTGATATCAAACTCTTTTCCTTTCCTGTTTTTTTTTTCTGTTTTATCTCCTTCCTGCTCTCTTTAATCTGTTTCTCTCTCACTCTTATGTCTCTGTCTGTTTTTTGAAATCCAGAAACCGCCCTCTTTCCATCCCACAGTGCAAGGTGATTAACATCTAACACCTGTGTGATGGACCTTCTAATAGAGTCCTACTAAATCAGCAGAACCCAGTTGGACACCTGAGCTGAAGTTTACCTCAAAACTGACTATGAGCCCAAGCCAGGGTATTCTGTAGGGTTTACCCCCTGCATAATGAGGAGGCATAATGAAGGCCTAGTTTACAGGCACCATCGAGCACAGCTAATCGTGTTTTGCTTGGCAACACTAGATTACCCTGGCTTCAGACAACTGCGAAGGCCACACTGTGTGGTCTGAGGCTGAGAATTCTTCCTTCGCATCCTTCACTGGGACTGACAGTGACTGCCAATTCACGGACATTTCATGCCAGATTTTCAGCCCAGCATCCTGGCCATTTAAATACAGTGTAACAAAGAAGGGCAATCAGTGTAACTTTCACAGCTAAATAAAAATAAAATAACCATACTTTAAAATAAATCTATATTTAAAGAGACAAAATCATGCTTTTCATTGTTGCACTAAAAATACATTGCAAGTAATTTCCTATATTATATTGAATACATCATGTGTAATGATTTTGTTATTAGGCAACATTCATTGAAGATCCCAATCCAAGGATCATTCAGCATAAAGCATAAAACAAGAAAAATAATGACAGTAACAAACAGATAAGCACATTCTCTCTCATTCAGAAAATGAAGAAGCATGCTGCTATTATGGGAAAGTATCATTATTCTTTCTTATCACGGATAATTACAAATAGGTATTTAATATAACTCCGATGAGCTCAGATGACAACTACAAATGATCTGAAGCTAAAATCACTCAATAACTTTAATCAACAACCACAGTTGGAAATTTGATAACTTAGATTAATATTTACATACAAATGATCTGCATTGTGCCGCAGGTCATGGACAGAGCTGAAGGTGAAAGGTGTTTCATTGAAATATAGTTAATATGACTTAGTGAGGGCTGAAGGTTGCTCATTTATAATTTATATTATCCACAAGATGAATGGAAGTGCAAAGCTAATCTCGAGCAAAATGGGAGAAGTCTGGCTAATCTACCGCATTCCTATCAGCACATTGCCTCCTTTCTGTGAAATTCTGAAAACCTGATAACACGGTCCTATATGTTTAACGAAGACGTGGTTTGTGCCTTTGTGTTATAAAACAAGAACATTTCTAACTTTTAAAACTTTGAAAAAGTAGTAACAAACAGAAATGTGAGAAACAAAGGCATATTTTGTTTTAAAACATTTCTGAATGAGGCTGATGTCTGCGTTCATCAATGCACCAATAAAGTGTGGCTTTACACAGTATATTTCTGGCATTAATTACAAAACAATTCTGTAACTAATATTTACAGGTAAGGATAATGTCTTAGTCAGACTTACTCCACTAGCGGCCTGAAGGCCAAATCCAGTCATCCGTCATTTTTATCCAGCTCTCTTACAGATTTTGATGATGATGATCTGTATTTGCAGAACACAATCCAATGGAATCAGATCAGACATGTTTTCTGGCCATGCAACTACACTAGTTTACCAAGCATGAAAGAGCACAGTTTAGGCACACATTTTTGATCGCATCTTATTCAATCAAATGTATTTATGCAAATTGCTTAGCTGCTGAAAAATCTTCAGACATATAAAATAAGAGCCACTGCTCTGCCTTGTAAATCACAATGTTTGCAGGGCAAGGAAAGGCTCATTTTTTTCCCACTGAAAAGAAAAAGCCAGAGATGTGTGTTGAGTGATGTAGAATGCCAGATGACTTTTGTCTTTTCCCAGAACCTTGCTTATGTAATCACCTCATGCAACTCTGTGATGATGATTTAAACTGATGAGTGATGCAATGTTTGAGAAACAGCAAAGCTCTTTAAAAAGACACCGAACCTCTCCGTCATTAGTCTCTTGAGCATGATGATCTTCCTTTGCTTCTCAGACATTCCATTTGATGACATTTTCTGAAATCTCTTTGATTTCAACCCAAGGACTATATGGACTGACAGGAACAGCCAATATAATGAGTTCAAAGAAATGAAGAGCTTATTGAAGATTTTTTATTAGCTTTTTTTTCTGCTCTATCATCCAATGAAATCAACCACAGCCTCATGTAGCAAAGGACTACACATTTCAGGTATTTGGTAAATAATACATGGAATGAATAAACAACAAAATTTTCCAATAGAAATGACAATTAATGTCAGCGACATAAAAACACAAAAAATATACATGTGAAAGTGAGAGAAAACCAACTAAAAGGGGTTGTACGTCTAGCATATTTCAAGGTAATTAAGAAACTCAAGTTCACCAAGTGTTACTGTTATTAATTCATTAGGCAGGGAAATGTCTCGAGGGAATGTTTTATCTAGATTTATACTAGGCAGATAATTTTCATTACTCTACCCATAATCCTAACTGAATAATACATTTATGAGGCTGGAAACACATTAATATGCATCTAAGGAATCCCTGGATACTCAGTTATATTTCACGGCTCCCAGTTGAGTAAGGTTGATACATTATTCCCATTTGTAAATTTGGCATGGGAAGTCCCAAAAATGACTTTATGAGTCATTATTTTAAATGGCTCAATGTATTTTAAATTATCGGGAGATTACGTCTGCACATTGTGCAATGGTGGAATCAGATAGAGCGATCTTTTAATGGAGTGTAATCATTTGTTGACAATTACACGGTTTAATAAGTCACTTTAACAATGTGATTAAATCAGGCCTGAAACAATAATGCTTTAGTCATGTTATTAGGGCTGTCAAATTAACATGTGAATTTAGTATAACTAATGCATATCTGACCTTTTTGTAAATTCTATAATAAAGGCTTATGTTCAATCATATGGAATTAAATATATACATTGAAGTACAATATTAAATCCACTGACAGGTGAAGTGAATAACATTTATATTGTTACAATGGCACCTGTCAAGGGGTGGGATATAGTCACTTAATTAGTTCCAAGCAGGAAAAATGAGAAAGCAAAAAGATCTGAGTGACTTTGACAAGGGCCAAATAGTGAAAGCTAGACAACTGGGTCAGAGCATTTCCAAAACGACAAGTCTTGGGTGGTGTTCCCGGTTTACAGTGGTTAGTACCTAACACAAGTGGTGCAAGGAAGGACAACCAGTGAACCAGCATCAGTGTCATGGGTGCCCAATGCTCATCTATGTAAGTGATGAGCGAAGACTAGCCCTGGTCTGATCACACAGAAGAGCTACTGCAGCTCAAATTGCTAAAAAGACCTTAAGGCTGGGCATGATGGAAAGGTGTCAGAACATAGTGCATAGTAGTTTGCTGTGTATGGGGCTGCATAGCGCAGAGCGCCCATGATGACCCCTGTCCACCACCTAAAGCACCAGTAATGGACATGTGAGTGTGAAGACTGGACCTCAAGGTTGCCTGGTCTGATGAATCACGTTTTCTCAAAAGGTACACTTCAGATAACTGACAGTTCATTCATGTAGTAGCTTAGAAAAATAAATTATGTTCAGCATCATGAAACAGACACCCAAAATTTCAGCCTGCTACTTTTGTCACATCTATTAGAAATTCTGTGGATAAAATTCTCTGTGGCCTACCTCTGTATATCTGAGCAGGTGCGCACACACTGAGACTCTGGACCAAGGCTGCAGCCATGCTTGTTATTTCTATCACACACTCAAAGGAAAGCAAAGAAGAAAGACACAAAGTTCCCAAAGGTGTGACCATTTTTCAATACCTCGTCTCAGAGCACTGTTCATATGTTTTAGTGCAGTATAAGGCTGTTTGAAAGACCCTAAAAATGTCACCAATTATAAAATACCCACCACATTTTTCTTCTCTGATTACTACATAATTATCGTACATGTAATTTCCATCCTTAATCATAATATAATGGCGTGGAGTTATGCATATTACATTTAATACGCATACTAATTGGTTTGATCATTAAATAAGGCAAGGAAGAATATTTCTCAAAGCGTCTAGATATTAAGTCATATATAAGAGGCAACTGGCTCAGCCCTGACAAACATATTGAATTTCAGAATTTGATAAACAAATAATTAGATTATTATTTGGCAAGCTTGCTTGGTAGATCCTCTGAATTTGATAATTTGATAAATAAAGAATTAGATTATTATTTAGCAAGCTTGCTTGGTAGAGAACATTGCATATGATGTTACCTAAGACAGATAGTAATACTGCAAAATTAATGTGTTTCTAAAATGTTGCCTGGTGTATGATTTATGAAGTTTGATGAATGAATATACAATATATATAAAGCTAGACTCGGCTACAAGGGTAATTGAGCACCGGAGAGATTGAAAGAGGCAGGAAGAGAAATATGACTTACTTTGCTATAAGATACATTTTTTCACATTTTGTTCTTATCTGACGAATATTAAAGAAACAACTGCAATCTGTACAACTCAAAAAATCACTGCTTCAAACTATTTTTATGTATTTTGTGTGTTTGTGTGTGTGGCAGTCCAACATCCAGGAAACAAACAACTAAATACAATCCATAGCTTAAGATGAGGCAGTTGGACATAAAATAAAGAATTTCCAGCAGAGCTACAGAGCTATCAGTGAGTATATTAATGAAACCACTTTGTGTGTTTACTCTGTGTGTGTATATATGTATATGTATATGTATATGTATTTGTATAAGTATATATGTGTGTCTTGGGGGATTACAAATATAAGAATCTGTGTAAAATATGCTGAACCTTTGTTCTGACATAGCATCACATGAAAAACTAAGGTGAAGTACATTGTATTTAGCATTTAAGGTAAATATGTTGACATCAGACAAATGATTCTCTCAAGCAAAGTTTGTAGCAAGAGGTTCCTGCCAGTTCCTGTTCTCTTATTGTAAGTCAATTGAGCCAGATTACTGAGACTCTCACCTTTTGATTGTAATGGCTCTTGGTGCCCCTGCCCAAGTCTTTGAGTAGTTATGCTGACTGGATTAGGACTGGTGTTATGGGGGAAGGCTGCTACACCTGAATACTTCATTTGCATGCTTTGTTTAAGGTCGTCACCCAGGTGCTTTGTCTCCATTTCTAAGCACTGCCCCCTAAATGTATATAAACTACAATGTATCACTGCCTTAGTTAGACTTTTGATGACTGCAGCGCCATGCAGCGCATTCTCAATAAAGAACTGTGCTGAAGATACCCAAAAGTCTCCTGGTCTTCACTTCTGAGTTTCCAATAGTCTATATGTGTAAGACACAGCTCACTGACACTATGGTTAACGGCTGAAATGTTAACAGTGGAAGAGATTATGAATATAACAACCTAAATATCTAGATAAATAGCTAAAATAATAAAAAAAGTTAGTTAGTAAAACTTTAAAGCCTTAGTCCCTAGGTTGGGAACAGGATGAGAACAAGTAAATAACAGCAGCTTATTCATGTTGGGAAAATAATCCTTTAATATTGAGTCAACATTCTCAGACCTTCAAAGCATACTAAGATTGTCTGAATATATGACACTCAGCACACTTATTATTTAGCAACCTTTCCTGTTAGAGCATGTTGCCTATGTTGTTGCATAAGCTAGAAAGGTAGTCTGTGTAGTTTAATTAATTAATATAGTGTATGCATAAAGCTACACTTGGCTACAAGAATAAGACACTGAGCACCAGAGAAGAGAGATGCAGATAAAGATAAAATAGAAACTATAAGACATACTTTCTCTTCCTGTAAAATAAAAATGTTCACATTCTCTTTTCAGAAAAGTATTAAACAATCTACAGTACATTATTATTATTATTATTATTATTCAGTCATTTCCATGCCCAATTCTATCTAAAACAAACAAATAAATAAAACATATTAACTAAGGCTGTTGAAATGCATTGTAAATGATTTTAAGTTGTTCATGCAGGAAGTGAGGAAGTGAGAATTGAGGCAATTGTCCGCTATGCTGTGCATGTCTCAGGGTGGATAAAAGAAAGTTGTTTTATAACCATGTTGAATCTTCATAGTTCAACAAGCCTTTCAGCCTTTAGTGACCAAAAAAAAAAAAAAAAAAAAAAAAGCTATTGCCCATCTGTCACTCAGGCAAAATGACCACCAGGACAGTCATAACATGCTTTGTGACGCAGATCTGGTTTTATGTTTTCTGTGAGAGAGGGTCTGCAGTGCTCAGTGTAAATAGACCTAGCTAAATGTTGTCTCAGTGCAAATGGATTCACATCTTGTTTCCAACAATTAAACTGGCCATCTGTATGAAATGTCTGCCATTGCAGAGATTTGCTGGAAATTAAAGGAACATTTTGTAGTGTACTATGTACATGATAGAAACAAATGAGCCTGTATGAATAAAATTTTTGCTAAAGCTTTTGCCACTTTCCTGTAAAAGCACTTGTAATCATCCCAATTATGCTGTGCATTAAAAATACAAACAAATAACTACAAATTATTAGCTAATTTGATTTATTATACAAATGTACAGTACAAACTGCCAACAACCTATCTGTTTACTGTCTAGAGAAAATTGTGACCAGTCCTTAGGAGACCATAAGAATGAAAACTTTGTTATGCACATTACTGATGTCATGGTCAGTCAATCAATCAATCAGTCAATCAATCAATCAATCAATCAATCAATAATATTATTATTTGACATTAGGCTGTCATGTAACATATGGCAGATGAAATTATGGAAATGGTAGTAATTTTACCAAGAGCACATCAAAAGTAGAAAGCAAACATTACCTTTTCATCAGGTCTCAAACCTCATTTAATTTTTTTCTCTCTTGCTTGCCATTTGCCTCATTACTCTCATTCTGGTTTGTTTGAGCTAGAACAACAATCTTGCACACTCATGTTCTGTAAGCATATCAGAACAAACAATTAAATGCCACTAGGGCAGCTCTTAGCATTAGTTTACTTCCAACACCCAAAGACATTGACAACCATGTTTGTGTCACTTGTGGCCATACCTATGCTTTGAATTATGGGAACCCCCATTCCAGTTATAGGCCCCCCAGCTGTCTCTAAAATTGAGATATTCATTCATTCAATAAAAATAAAAATAGCCACTTACAGTGTTTTCCACCATAGATATTATCACCAGTGTGTCACATACAAGCCACGGGTAATTGTGAGGAAAATAAAATGCTGTTAAAATGCTAGTTATTGCTGTAAAGAAATGTTCAAAGAGTATTTTCTTAATTTAAGGGGTTTGATGCAAAAAGCTGCACACCCTCTGGAAACATTGATATAATTGACCATGTATAAAACCATAGAGTAAAGAGCAATAGCCCGAAGGTTTTGAAGTATTTAGTTCTGAGGTAATACATACAGCAAGGTTTTCAGATGTTAAGTAAAGTTAGAGGTCAAGATTAAAAAAAGTAAAAAAAAAAGTAATTTGCAAATTTGCAATCAGCTTTTAAATATCTGCAAAGCCTGTTCTCTGGATACTGATTATACAGCCTGACTGCAGAGCCTTGTATTGGTCAAAGTTCCCATAATGGAACAGACAGTGTGTACATGTGTTTTTGTCCACTCAAGGCACGTAACGAGGCACCTAACAATTTGTCACTGAAGTGGTGCTGGCACCGTGTCAAGTTCAGCATCCTGCTCCTCCAGGGCTGTGTGGTTTACAATACGTGTCATAACCTGGAGCTGTCTCAGTTCTCATGTTCGTATAATATATATGAGGGATGTGGAAAAGGCTAAACAGTTCTGGCTTGCTGTCTGCAACTTAGGAACTCAAGTGTGACTTGAGTGTGACGCTCAACTCCATGCATCTCAAAGATACCCTACTGAACCTAATTATGAAACTACAGGAGAAGAGGCCGGATGCCTCAAGAATTTTAAAGAGAGGGAGGCATGTAGCAATTTGTATAATTTAAGAAATGTGATCAGCAGAATTTTATAAGGGAGTCCTTTGATAGTTGTCACAAAATCTCAGTACCTATAAGGTTTTGGATCAAAAGCCAAATTACAGAAATGTTTGTTGAACACTTTCCCCATCTTCAATTGAACATCTGAAAATATTGTCCTTTCTCTGATTGATACCACTGAACTGGCATAGCCAGTCTTGCCACAAACAAAACAATACTTTGATAGTGTGACAGAGACACTTTTTCAGGTGAATTGACTATACTTTCACAACAGTGTGCATTAAAGGAAATGTACTTTTTGTGTGTGTGTGTGTGGGCTATAGCTGTGAAAATGTTTTTTTTTTTTTTTTTGTATCCAAGACTTTATGTGTGTATATACAGGGAAACATTTACAAAGGTAAAAAGTGTGACAACTGCATACAACTGCAGAAGTTTGTAACTTCATTTCACAAGTTCACACCTTCATTAAATCTATAATGAGAAATGAGGAAAAGGGTAAACAGATTTGGGTTTCTGTGCAGAATGGAGTTTCAAGCATGAGATTGTTCTCTAGTTTAAAGTTTCTCCCAAAAGAATGTTTGATTGTATTATTGAAAGACTGCAATAC
>JAFVLL020003886.1:0-27543 GCA_021397915.2 Tor tambroides
CCAGGAGATTGGAAAGTGATCGCAGAGAGACTCATCCTAATATGAGCGCTAACTACCCAGCTAGGGCAGAAAATTGGGTGTCTAACAGTGGTGAGTTCCTAATTGGCAAACACACGGTGCACAAATAAAGCACTGTAAATACAAGAAGTGATCTAGCGGAGACCCCCGAAAGCGTCTGTGTGATTCATCACATTTTTTGTGCCTTATTTGGCCTAATATGTATTGCAGTGAAGATAATTTTATATAATGCGACACTTTTCATTCATTACTCATGTTAATTCATTACCCATGACAAGAAAACCGCAACTTGCCTATTTCAGAAAACTGCAACAAAGCTTTTCAAGTTCTTTAAATAAGATAAATAATTTTAGATTACTAATTAAAAATGTGTTTAAAAAATCTAATAAATTATAGTAACACAATAATAATAATAATAATAATAATAATAAATATGAATTATTAATAAAATAAATTATTATTATTATTACTATTTTTTATTAAATAATAATAATAATATAATAATTAAAAATACATCAAGTATTTGACATTAAAATTCAATTTGTTTAGCAATAAAATGAATAAAAATAACATGAAAATAAATAATATTAACATTATTATTATAATAACAATAATAAATAACATCAAATAATTGACTTTAGAATTAAATGAGTTAAACAATAAAATGAATAATACATAACACGTGATAACAAAATAATAATAATAATAATTATATAAACCTTATTATTATTATTAACAAAACAATTAAATAATAATGCATTAAGTATTTGACTTTAGAAATTAAAATATTAATTAATAAAATTAATATTAATAACACGATAAACAACAATAAATAATTAAAATACATAAAGATTTGACTTTACCAATAAATTAGTTAAAATAAAATGAATAATAGTAAATAATACATGATTATACAAAATTCAGTAATTAAAAATGCATTAAGTAATCACATTTTAAAATAAAATGTTGCTAGTCATTTTTTCCCCATTTATACAATTTTTAAAATGAATTACATTTATTTTAACATTTTATTTGACAAATGACTAAGGTTGTGAAGTCTAAACATTTAGCTGAAAAGTAACTTCTGTGCCTTATTTTTTTTAAGGCATGTATATTTACTTAAATGATGGCAAAAAGAAAGCTGATGGAACAATGATGCATGATTATAAATGATGGGGAACATTTCTCAGTAACTATAAGCACAACCCATTTTCTGCAGTGATACCAGATGAACTGTGCCGACTAACAGGCGAGCTCCGCGTTTCTTGTCGGAACAGCAGCAATTGAGCCTAAATACGTGGGGTATCCCTGGCACTTTAGGGTCTGTGGCTCTTAGCTTGATTTGACAGCACTACAGCAATAACACACTGCAATTTTCATTAGCATGACAAATTCTCTGTAACAAACTCCGCATGTGGACGCCAGCCAATCAACACTTAAAATCCAGCCAAATGTGCGAGGTGTACAAACCCTTTTACTTCTGACTGGCAACAGAATGTGGAGGAGGGGAGGAAAAGATAATCCACTTTTCACTCATGGAGGAGGCACACACAGCTAGAATCTTTACACAAGCCAAACAAAAACAACTGCATGGGAGAGTGAAGGCTAATTTAATAGGCTTTAATTCAGAGAGAGGGGTGGCGAGGGGAGGGAGGCGAGGGGCAACTGAAGACAGCACCTTTTCTGTGTGCGGCAGAAAGACCTTACAATTGCAGAAGGAGGGACACAATGATGCTGGTGATTACCTTTGAGGGCCACAAAACAAATCGGTCTTTTCGCAATCAAGGCCCTGGGTTGTCTAATCAAATGAAGGCGAAAAGCAGTAATCCTAGCATTAAAGAGGGAAAATGAGCCAGTGTTGTCATCCATCCAGATCCACACAGGAGAGCATGAGTAGCACATGTAAGGCAGAGCGGTGATGCCGGCTCAACTCAATAGCCCTCCAACACACACACACACAAGTACCTGCACGTGTACATGCTGGCTGTATCATACAATCACCTCTTCTAGTATCTTGGAAAAGAACACACTAAAAAAAAAGGACAGAAACTAAAGTTCATGTACTTTAGATAGATAGATAGATAGATAGATAGATAGATAGATAGATAGATTCGTTGTTATTGAGAACATGAAGTGCATCAAACATTACATTACATCGTTTCCCAAAACAGAGTTCGTAAATTAACTGCAGGGGGTTTGTGAGTTTAATGAAAAGCCAATAATTAATTAAATCATAAAACTTTTAAAGAAAAATAAGTAATTTTAAAATAACATCAATCAAAATAAAACACTTACTAAAAAAATAAAATATTACCTTATTTTATATATATATATATTTATTTATTTATTATTGTATTTATTTTATTTTATATGCATTACATATAAATAAGAAATAACGTGAATTTGTGCATTTCCAAATTGTGCATTCTTTGTGTCAATGTCCACAAAACTGGAAGACTTTCTGAATGTATGTAAGCAGTAGGCTATTTTAGAAAGGAACATTTAAATAAAAACAATTTTATTTATTGCTATTGTGTGAATAACATGTAATCATGTATTGTGTGAATAACATGTAATCATGTAATCAATAAAAAAGTAACTGTAGTCTGATTACGAAGAGTTTTAAAATGTAATTTAATCTAATTACAAGTACATAATTTTTGGAATCTGATTACGCAATCCAGATTACATGTAATCAGTTACTACCCAGCTCTCTCTCTCTCTCTCTCCCTCTCTCTCTCTCTCTCTATACATACACACACACACACACACACACACACACACACTTACTTCTTAATTTCTTAATAAACATTCCTGAAAAAAATATTCAATACAGTTTCAGTAATTCAATGCAAGTTAATGTTAATAAAAATACAGATTTGAAAAAAAAGCACTGGGATAAGAGGTTCTCGAGGGCAAACTTAACCTTCAGCATCCATGTCCCAGTGAATAATCCTCCCTGAAAGTGGGTGATGTTGGTGTTTCAGGAGAGGAGTTTGGTTTTATTCTGGTATGGAACACCTTAGTTTACAGTGGGTTGCACATGTGGTTTCATTTCGTGAGGGTGAGTAAGTGACGGCAGGATTTTCATTTTTGAGTGACTATTCCTTTAAACCTTTGCTTTTTCAACATCCATGTTGTGCACTGTGGCAGGACAGCACCCAGTCTTTAGAAAACATCTGAGAGGTGTCAGCATTAAAAGTGGATGTGTAAGAGAAACATAATACAGCTAAAATGAATTTGCCATAAAGGTGCTTCAACACTGTGTAGAGGAGTGCTGCAAAGTGGACCACATACGAAGACAAATGCACTGTGAGCAGTGACGGGGCCTGCTGTTTTCTTCTAGAGATAATATGCTTCATATCACTGTGAGTGACTCCTTTAGTTTTGTAGCAGTAGTAGGATGGAATGGCGACACTGCAGGTAGCTGATGACCTAATTTGGCCCTCAGAACCCGGGCTCTGCTTTCTGAATCAGACACAGATGATAACAACAGGAGAAGACAACCACACACCCTTTATTATCTGACACTCATGCCCTGATTGGGAATCCATGAGCTGGTTACAAAGAAGCCTTTTTGAAGAATATGTATATGTAACTGTGCATGTTTCTGATGAATGCATGGAAACAGATACAGTAAATGCACCCTTATTGCAATGATAGCTAATTGGCCTATTATTTTGTGTCTTGTCTATATGCTAACTACAGTTGTGTAAACTATTTCAAATGAATCTATCTTTGCATTTTTAAAAATGCTTTAGAAAGTCTTTAAAGTCAAAATCTAACCATATTAGCAAATCATTTTAATTTGATTGTTCCACATAGTACACAGAAGAAAGTCATAGAGGTTTGGAAAGACATGATGGTGATTAAATTACAGCAAAATGTTTACATTTATACAACACAAATCAATGGCAAGACAATACACTGGCAACTTCCCAGGCTACATCACATTCGTTTTGCTCTTTTGTGTATATTGCTAAACTACTGTTCAAAAAAATTGAGTTCACAAGATTTTTACATTTTTTTTTTTTTTTTTCGCTCACCAAGACCAATTTAAAATAACTCTATTTTAATATGTTTTGAAATGCAATTTATTTATATGATAATGAAGTTGAATTCATGCAGTCATTACTGCAGTCACATGATGCTTCAGAAATCACTGTAATATGCTGATTTGGTGCCCAAGAAACATTTCTTTTTATTATCAATGTTGAAAACTATTTTTCTGTTTAATATTTAGTGGAAACCCATGATACAGTTATTTTTAAGGATTGTTTGATGAATAGAAAGTTCACAATAGCAGCATTTATTTGAAACAGAATATATATTTAGTAATATAAATGTCTGTACTGTCAATTTTCATCAATTTATTATGTCCTTGTTCAATGAATGTAATACTTTCTTTTTCTTTTCTGTTTTTAATTTTTATTTTACTGACCCCAAACTTGGGGTCTTAAGTGTTTACAAAAAAAAGACCATTATGATATTCAAACTTGTGTGCAGCAAACCCTGACACAGCCTTGCATGCAGAAGATTCGGCCAAGGCAGCCAGATCACAGCTTTTGAAAAATACAAGCTGAAGGCACGATTAAAATTCCCAAAAGTGTAAACGTTTTTAAGAGGCTGAGACTCCATGATAAAGCATGATGTACGTTTCTGGAGGAGACGTGGAAGGGAAGAAACACACAGACTTTGTCAAATGTGGTCCCTTCAGGATGTTCCGGGCAGGGATATACCTTCAGTTTGACTGTTTTCCTTTTTCAGCTGCTGGTAAGCCTTCAATTAAATGACGGCTACCTTTTTCATGTTAGTAATCCTCTTAACATAGAGCCTACCCTTTGCCATGTGCAGTTTCAGCTCCTTGCAGGAAGACGCATAAACTCTGAGAGCCGAATCATCCTTCTCTGCCTCTTACAGGGTCAAAGCAGGGCCACATACCCAAGCAACTGCAGACTCAGCCCCCACACGGACAATAATGCTGGACATAATGACTTCAAGAAACATGGAAACCTATCTACTGTAAAAATAAACAAAAAAGCTTCTTGTTGAACCTTATTCTCATACATAAAAGACAAAGGACATATACACAGCATATACTCTGATGCAAAGCCACAAAGGCATTAAAATGAAAAGATGCAGAGTGTGTGGCTCTGACTGAAGGGTTTGGTGATTGTAAGACACGTTCACTCGACCATGCTCAGCTTGTGTTATTCTTTTCCTCTCAAGACCATTTCAGCACCCATCTGCCTCCACTCGAAAGCGGAAAAAGGCCAACTTAAGACTAAATCTCAGCATGTCTGATTGGGAGGGCTCCTGTACTCTGCCTTCCCATTAAATTGCTCCTCCAGCTCCAGCTCCTCTACAATTTAGCAAATTTGAGTAAGGAAAATTACCATTGTTAAATATTTCATTTCCTTCAGCGTTCCAGTCCAAAATTTGGTTCCATTTCCATCTCAAATTCATTTCAGAATGGGAAATGGGTGGGCTGCAGAAATTACATCAAAACTATACACATGCATCTTGACGTTCTTGAAAATAATGGGGTTTTATCCATGCTGGTCAGGGGCAATCAAGTGGACTTCAGAAATTAAGGAAATAGAATGAGGTTAGGCGGCAGAAAATACTTCTTTAACCCCCTGTATTCCAAGAAAGGTGGTAGTGAATCAGGCAGAACATAAAAAAAATCTCATAAATGTTCCCTCTAAAGCAGGATTTCCTAATTTGGAGTTCACGAACCCCTGTGGGTTGATGAAGGAACTGCAGGAAGTTAGTGAGTTGTTGAAAAGCTAATAATTAAATCATAAAAATGATAAAATTACAATAAATAAATAAAAACAATCACACTTTCGAAAAAGGTGAAATATTTGCTTACCTGCAGGTCATGTGACCATTAATCAATATCAATTAACCATAAAAGTGTGAATGTGTTATGTATTAACTCACTATAAAATTAAAATTGACAATTGCAGTATTTAATATAAATGATTTATCAGTGGACTTTTTTAATTCTCTGATGACACATTTTCTGATGCAAAAGCTGGACAACCAGTCACTCATGAGATCACAGCAATTGCAAATCACAGTGATCCAACAATCCAAACAATTCCCAATGAACGAAATCAATGCCCACCCAATTTTTTTCTTGGTTGAGAAGCCATTTCATTTGGATATACATCATAACAGGAATATACAGTATCACAACTTCCATTTCATGCTGACTTTTGAATTCTTAGGGGTACTCAAGTAAATATTTTAGGTCAAAAGGGTTTGACTGAAAAAAAAGGGGGAAAAATATTGACATACATATTAATAAAAAAAAAGAAAGAACTAACAAATAAATAAATTTACAGTTACAGTATAAAGTATTTCATGTCCAATCTGTGGACTTTTACATAACCAGACAAAAGCAATTCTGTATTTATATGACCACAGAAAGCTCTTTTGCCAGCTTAAGACTCTCTAAAGTCAATGTGTTGATGTCACCTTTTGACCAACAGAAGCACCTTGGCATCTGCTGTCCTCTCACAAGTGACTTCTCAAATAAGTTCTGATTGCTACCTTGTCTTGTTATTGTCAGAAAAATGGACACCACTCTCTTTACCTTCCGACCTGTCAGTATGGTCCTAGCATCCTGCCAAACCGAGAGTGAGGAGAGCATCTGGAGACTAAATCACTGCAATATTGGCATAGTGAAATGGGCCAAACCACAGAGTCAGAGTGAAGGGAGTGGGATGGGTTAGAGCCAGAGCAACTGACATATGCTATAATCAAAATCATTTATGCCTTTAGACAGTCACCCCAAACTCTGAGTTTGGACTTGGTGGCGGGCAAGTAGACAAATAAAATCAAATATACTTAAAAGCCTGTGTCCTTTCCATCACAGTGACGGACAGAGAGTGAAGAGAAGGAAGCAGGGAGGTAAAGGAAGTGTGAAAGAGTGTAAATAACAGTAACCAGTGATCTGTGCACATGTGGGAGTGGAGGAACTAGAGATGAAGATCTGGAGCAGTGACACCTTCCCAGAACTCCCATTTCCCTCTCAGTGAAGGACGCAAGGACAAACTAATGCTGGTATGATGTTTCACTGCAAAGAAAGCACGGGCTGGAAAAATTATTTAGTGATAAAAGGTTTATAAACACATCTTCATGAACAATAAATCAGCAAATTGTGGATAATGGAAAAGTGATTACATAAAATAAAGCAATTATTTCATAAAACAGTGTTTACTGCAAAGATGACAATGGATATTGGAGAATAATAAAAATAAAGCCTCTGAACAAACAAATCAAGAGAGAAGAAAGCCATTATCTGTCAATATCACTCTCCCTCATGTTTCAGAGCAAATTTCTCAGACTTCTCTAAATTACTTTCCATTTTCCAGATTCCACATATGTATCATTCGAACATACAGTACATGATTAACACACAATTGCTGTTGATTTTTTGCAGTTAATGTATCAGAATCAGCAAAAGACATAACCATAGACAGATTATGTATACGACTCATTCTCAGCTGTCCACTTTTAATCAAGGTTGAGATGAGCGTCTCCTTATTTGTTGTGCTAAATCACCTCTGGCCGATACAAATTTAAGTCATCACTCTGGTTTGACTACACAGCAAATACCACATAAAAATTACACACATCCATCAAAGCAATCAAATGGAAATAGGTCAGTATTGATTGAATTTAGGCAAGAAATTTGTTGGAAAAATGTTTTTAAAAAGCCTTAACTCCTACATAAATTAACAGGAAGGGACTCAAAGGCTGTCAGCAGCAGATTTCCATTTTACCTGTTGACTACTAAGGTCATGGATTTTTTTTTTTTTTTTTTTGGAAGACTGGAGATTAATTTAAAACACTGAGCCATGGTGGAGGTCATGTCAGCAATATGAGATTATTATTAACTTGACCAAAATTCAGTTGTGGATGGAGGATCCATACATTGCAAATGTAGTCCCAGGTAGCCACTTGTTAGCAACCACCTTTTTCAAGACACATAAAAACTTAAAAAAGAGTGGGGCATTACTGATGTATTTTATGCCATAGAAAAAAGGTAAAAAAAAAAAAAAAAAATCTTGTTTGTGTAACAGACCTTATTTTAGGCATTTAACCAAAAACCCATTCAAAAAACCCATTGACTTGAGGATGATGGAACCAGAAGAACTTGTTTCCAGTTTTTTGAAATTGTTCCTGCAGAACTGTATTATACATGAACTTCAACCAAACCAAAAAACACAAACGAAAAACCCAAACCAAGTTCAAGTTTTCACCACAATGGTGGCCACCAAATTTTCAACATGACAAAAACTATTCTACAACCCAAAAGGGAAGACCATTAAACACCAACAAGTTTCTACCTTGTTTCATTTTGTTTAAAAATGCATAAAATTTGAATAAAATTCCACATAAAATATGCTGGGAAATGGAAAATCCCCTAACCAGTTTTAGAAATGCTACGCTAATAACAATGGAAATTATTCACGCAATACCAATGCAAATGGAAAAAAGTAAACTTAAACTCCACAAATCTAAAAGTATTGGATGCAGTGAAAAGCTGTGACAAAATGTTTTAAAAACTGGTACATTGCCTGTAAAAATCATTCTTGGAGTGTTACCCCATCATCTCTCAAGTATCTGTAATAACTGTTCTTAAAATTGACAAAAATGGCTAAAAGCACCAAGCACCAAGGCAGAAAAAGGTATGACTATACCTGTCAATATACAATCAGTGCCAAAAATAGCACAAACATTGCATCGACTTCAAACAAGACACCCTAACTGCAACTTTAACACACTGCTGCACAAAAACACCCAGACACAACACAGTCCTCTTATTTACTATCTACGCACTGCTGCACCAATTAGCAGCAATTGACACCAGCTACAGAGCACCTGCATCCTGTTTCTCACTGAGAGCTGGGCCAGAGCATTTGGGGCTGATGGTGAGAAAGCTCCTCAAACAACCCCCACCTCAAACCCTCATATCTGTCCATGCATTGCATGCTGGGTACAAGGCAGACAGGGAGCAAAGGCTAGCCGTGTTTATGTGTTTAGTGTGTTTATCAGTAAGCTGATGATCACTCTGGTCTTTGTCAGTAAATGCCGCTGCAGTTGCGAAAGGGCAGGCGGCTAGGTGGAGGCTGGGGGGAACAGGATGGCACAGGTTGGGATGGGGAGGGCTATAAGAGAGAGGGAGGAGGACCAGATGAAAGAAACAGCTGTATACAAATGACAAGCGTGCATCGCTCACTGCCTCCCACTGAGAGAAGGCCTTGTGCGGTCATTGAGCAGCTTCAAAGCACCAGAGCCAGCCGCAATGTACAAAGAAACTCAGACAAGCTCTTTCTAACACACACATATATGTACGCCAGTGCCAGTCTGCTGCCTCACACTGGAGAGGCTGCAATGAGACTCTGTGTGTTTCTATGCCTGCCTGAGCATGCCAACCTGGCTTGATGATTTTGAGGAGCAAGGGTAGTGGGTCAGAGCACTTGTGGGAACAACATGGTGAGCACCATTCCAATATGGGCAGTTTGTGTCAGTCCAATAAGGCTGTCATTTTATTTTCCCCACAGACAAAACCATTCACAATAATTAAAGATGATGCATTTAGTATTTTTGTTAATAAAAAAGCTTTACACATAAATACATGTATAAATATATAAAACTTTACACATAAATAAATGCTGTTTTTGTTCTCAAGAAACATTTCTTATCAATGTTTTTTTTTTGATGAATACAAAGTGCAAAAGAACAGCATTCATTTGAAAGACATTTTTCGTAACAATGTAAAAGTCTTTAATGTTACTTTTGATCAATTTAAATGCATCCTTGCTGAATAAAAGTTTTAAACTTTTTTTTTTTTTTTACTGACCCTAAACTTTTTACTGACCCTAAACTTTTGAACAGTAGTGCATTTAAAACAATATTATATGAGGACTTCAGTTATATCAGTAGACTAAAAATCATATTATATGTGTTTATAGTAGCCTATAAAAACATGTTTACATCATTTTATTTTGCATTTAGTGAGTCACGAGTTGCATCCACACCACTAGGTGTCACTATAAGTCCAAGACAATAGCCAAATCAGGTGTTGCTGGTAGTTAACTAATTTGTTTGAAACCAATCAAATCATTTTTAATTGTATATTATATACTACTAATAAAATAATATACTGAATATGAAAAAAACAGAAACTGTATTTTTGTCAACAAACTCAGATCGGTACAATACAGTATATTTGAAGCAGTAGCCGTTTGGCGTGGAGATGGTAAATCACTTGTTGCTTAATGCAGAGTTTTGACACTTTACACGGCCACACAGAATACTGGCAAATCATGACAAATAATCAAAGTGTAAGTGAAAGTGGACAGCTAACCAGCTGGAGGGGGGCCGCGTCACCCAAAACATACGGAGAGGGTGTGCTTTGGGATGTCTATCTAAGCACCAGACATATTTGGATCTAGTGCCCTCACCTGGGGCAGAAATGTGATGGGGGTGTTTACTGGGGGTGAGTGCAGGGGACGTGGGGAGCTGAGAGCCATTGGGGGGTGCAGGCAAGAAGGGGGTGAGTGTTACAAGGAGAAGGAATCGCACCTTCATGACACCCCATAGTAATTACACACTTGAGTGGCTGGACTGTGGAGGAAATTGAAGGCCTGAGCGGGAACCCAGCTGCCTTCTTCTCCCTCCCCATCAGCGTGGTCGTGATTGAGCCTGGCCGTTCGCCCCGCTCGCCCCCTCCCTTCCTCCCTCCTTCACTCCCTCACTCAATCCTCAGAGGAAATGCCGCTTTGTGTCCTGGTAATGAGATTCTCACACACCCAACCTTATTTACCATCCCAGACAGAAGGAGAGGAGAGCAGATGAGAGGAGAGGAACCCAAACACAACCCAACTTTCTCTCATCTACAGAAGTCCTCATCCAAACAGATCTGAGACGTCGGCTCAGGTGCTCAGGACTGAAAAAGAACGACAGATATGTGATGTTACATATCAAGCTGAACCATATTTAATTGGACATATTCCACAAATAACAATATGACTCAAGCCATTCCTTTGGTCATTCTAATATGCTGATTTGGTGCTCAAGAAACATTTCTTATGATCAGTGTTGAAAACAGCTGTCCTGCTTAATATTTTTGTGGAAACCATGATACATTTTTCAGCATCATTTGATGAATAGAACAGCATTTATTCAAAATAGATTGTCTTGGTCTTTACTGACATTTTTGATCAATTTACTGTAAATCCAAGAATAGTCCATGTATTAAGTCCTTAAAAAAAAAACTTATTGACCCCAAACCTCTGAACAGTAGCATATATGTATTTAAAATGATTTAGAATTAAAATGAAGACTTTGGTTATATCCGTAGCCTAATAAAAACATATACATTGTTTTATTTTACATATGTCGTGAGTCACTGCATCAACTCCACTAGGTGTCATTATAAGTGTAAAACAATACCCAAATCAAGTGTCAAATTCAAATTCATTTTTAATTATCATTTTTATTATAAACTAAAATTGAAATAAAATATAGCTGCATGCAGCATTTTGGGGCCAAGTACAACAAAATGAGGAGCTAAGCAAGCATGACAGGGAGCATCAAACCAACTGCAAAAATGAGCAACAGTAAACATCTGTACATGATTTTAGGCAAAATGGTTGAAACATCAATTGTTATATGATTTGATTGCTTATTACATTTGACCAATAGGATGCGCTGATCGCAAATGATATGGTGACAAAGATATGCAAAGTTTGGCATCAATATGCCAAAGAAAAGCAGTCTCAGATCCATGTTGGCATCATGTCTTCAAATTTGTGGATGAGTTTCACAAAAACGCTTTAATAACTTTTTTGTGTGTGTAAAATTAGGAGAAGACTGGACAAGCAGTATGACCCAGGGAATAGGAAGAGGTGAGAATTATGGCCATCAGACAGAATTTTCTTTCTAGCTCTTATGATACAAAAGTTATTAGCAACTTTGGGCTGTTGGTGACACTAGAGGGTTTGAGATAGAAACTCCAATTTCCAAATGCTGTGGTCAAAATTAAGACTGTCCTCTATCTATGTGCCAAATTTCAGAACTTTCTTGTAAGCGGTTCTACGGGCTGCAATAGACTCAAGTGCAGAGGAAGAAGTAGTAGAAGTAGAAAAAGAAGAACCTACAAAAGTCCTCATCCAAACAAACTGGAGACTCAGGTGCTCAGGACCAGAAAAAGAATGACTGATATATGATGTTATGTATCTAACAGAGGCTTGTTTAATTGGACATTTTCCACAAATAACACTATAACTCAAACCATTCCTTTGGTCTGGACACAATCAGTTGTGGCCGGTTCTTTCTAACCACCTACTCATATGACAGAACATAGTGGCATGCGTTGGCAAGGCTGCCCTTGTTCTCTTGGCACAACGCGAATGCGTACTTGTCATAGCGTACTGGGAACGCACACAATTAAACACGTCAGCATGGGGTACCTGCCCTAGGCCGGCAGGGACGCAGCACTCACTGTCACCAAAAGCAGCGCCTCTGATACACACACTGCCACCAGACGGATGTGAATGTGTGTTAGAGATGGGGGCAGGGCAGATGATTAAGAAGTTAGTCTGAGCAGCATACAAAACAAAGCGTGACTGTGACCTCAATTTACACCATGCCGCTGTAGTGACACTCAATGTGGATATTCAGAGAGAGTGAGCGAGCGAGCGAGCGTCTTGCTGTACGGCTCGAGTACGCCATTCTTAACAGCCTGACTGGGTCACAGGAAAATCTGTGTGCATGACGCCGACAACCTACTTCCTATTTCTCTAGGAAATACATTTACTTGCAAAATGATATCGGTGTGATAAAATAAGTGCCACAGTTAGGCCACAAGGCTGCAGTTTGTCTGACAAACTCAGTGACAGTGTAGCTGTCTGCTCGGCAAACGTTCGCACAAGCGCTGTTATTCTTGTTTGTGACGGAGGCAGAATTACCTCGATTATGTGCAAAAAGTCAATTAAATTAACTGTGAAAGGCTATTTATTTTAACCCGAGGATACATTTTTTCTGTTCTTAGTAATTATAGAAAGACAGCACAACATGTGTTGGCAAGAGAACAAAGAAAGAAGCTCTAAGACTAGTCCTGACATCATACTGCCATCCTGTGGTCAAAGAGCAGCACTGCTGTTTTGGTTTAACAAGAAATGGACAAAACAGACACCTTTTCAGCACCATGGACCAGTATCTGCAGGTATACTGAAAACATAAACAAGAAATTAGTACTTTTATTCAGCAAGGACACATAAATTGATCAAATAAATGCTGTTCTTTTGAACTTTCTATTAATCAAAAAAAAATCCTGAATGCATCACCGTTTCTACAAACACATTTAAGCAGTACAACTGTTTTTAATGTTCATAATAAGAATAAATGTTTCTTGATCACCAAATCAACATATTATAATGACAGAAAGAACTTGACAGCTGAGTAAGGACTGCTGAAAATTCAGCTTTGCCATGACAGGAATAAATGACATTTTAAAACATATCAAAATAGAAAACACTTACATGAAACTATACAGTATTTTTTTTTTATTATTTATGTAATGTATTTCTTATGTAATGTATTTTGATCAAATAAATGCTGATCAAAATGTGAGCATAATAGACTTTCAAAAACATTTATCTTAACATTTAAATCTTACCGACCCAAAACTTTTGAACAGGAATGTATAGAATATGTAAGAGTGTAAGAGAATATGTAAGTGGGAGAGACTGATTTTTTTTTTTTTTTTTTCTATTTAATCGAGTCAAACAATAAACTGCACCATTTGCCTGGTCTCTACAGAATAGCACTAAACAACACATTAAACCACTGTGTGTTCAACAGGAGACAGAGGTTCAACATCCAAATTAATTTAATATCTCAATATGTTGTTTGCATAAATTATTTAACTTAACATCCACTCTTGCTTAAATGAGATATTAGAGAAATGCGCAGCATTATAACCTAAATTATTAATATTATTAAAATGTGTACAATGCATGTTTTCATATATTATTAACTTAGTTATCATTGTATCACAAACAAAACAACAATTAAAAATTATTTCTGAATATCAGTTATTGGACATATACAGGGCTCGACAGTGCGAGCATTTCACTCGCATTTGCGAACTGGAAAATGTATTTAGGAGCACGAGTGCGAATACAATACAAAATACAAAACAGCCTAACTTATACAGTAGCCTATAACAAACGTATTAATTTATTCAGTTTATTTATGAAAAAATTGCGATACAGCCTCGTGATTACTGAACTTTAAAAAGGCTACGGTTTAATTTAAATGAGCACAGATGAGAAGAAAAGCGGAGCGAGTTAAAGAGAATGACGTTCATTCGCCACTAGAGGGCGCTGCCGTTACCCCGGTAACCCTGTAAACAAAGCAGCTGCGCTACTTTCCTAAAATGTTTCAATGTTTCACACTCACAGTCATTTAGATATTTATATTCGCTTTAGTCTTCACAATAGCATCAAATAATTATTACTTAAAGGCTTAATGAGCTATTTATTATCAAACATTTTTTTTCTAACCTAAAACATGTCCTATCCACTATATTGACTGATTCGTTATTATTGTTCAGTAACACTTAACAGGTTCCATTAGTTAGCATGAAAAAACAATGACTGCATTTATTAATAATGTTCATCTTAATTTCAACTTTTAATAATACATTATAAAATCAAAAGTTGTGTCTGTTAATATTATTCAATGGAGCTAACATTAACTAACATAGTTGTATTTTTTATTAATCAACATTAACAAATAATATTAACTGCTGCAACAATTAGCTATTGCACATTGTTAGTTAATGTTAACCTGCTTTAACTAATGTTAACAAATGGGACCTTATTGTAAAGTGTTACCTATTGTTTTTTCGTTCATTTGAACAATCTTTTGCACTCTAATCTTGAAACACTTTTATATTTTTGTGTATTTTTTAATAAAGTATTTTAGTAAATGATCTTTAATAAAGTTATTTAAACTGTTAGGAGGACAACACTTTTTTCACTTAGAAATTATATATTGTGATTAAAAAAAAAAAAAAAAAAACATATACAGTGACAAAAGCTTCAATGACTATTGTGAAAATATGATACCGTCACATACCTAATGTAAATACAGTTTAATAGGACTAACTAATTACATAATTAGCCTATAGTGTCTGAAGCTAAATTATTTAAAAACCTTGTGTACTTTCTGTATTCTGATAAATTAAATAATTGTGCTTGTAAATGTCTCTTTATATCCCCTTTTTAAGCTAAAACACCTAATTTGAAAAATTTGCATTGCACCCCTAAATTTTTTTAATGCGCTCCTAAATTTTTTAACTTAGGAGCACATGTGCTCCTTGGGAAAAAGGTAAGCGTCAAGCCCTGCATATACAAACAGCCTGTGTCATATCAGTCATAAAAAAAATAAATCACTCTAATCTCTGATTAGGATCTAGACGATGTATCTATCATGCCATATTTTTACTAATGCAATCAAATTATTACATATACGCATTTAGCAGATGCTTTTATCCAAAGTGACTTTTATGAGCTGCTTTATGAACGATCTTGCTGGGAACAATTGTGTTTGCAACTTAGCTGTAATCAATAAATGGCTTCAAAGACAAAAAAACCAAAAAAAACATGAGCATGGTGTTAACAATGTCAAGGTCACTGGTTCATTTCCCATGCTTGAACCAATAATCTGTATATTTTGAATTCAGTGTAAATGCTGCAAATGCTGCTGAACTCCTATATCCAAATAAAACTTCAAATCAACTGTGATCATCTACAACTATTAATTCAATCATTTGTTCCACAGGACACAAATGCAAAGTTCCAGTTTGCATCTGAATATAAATTAAAAATCACAACATCTGACAAAAACAGAAGAGAAGCAACAAGACAACTGTGCATAAATCTAGTCCTTGGACGTTTGAAGATGACAGTTACTTACTCGAGAGAATCTGGGGACTGTTAAAAGACTGCAATGATACATTAAGTCATGTATAATCTATTTCTGCTCTACTGGTTTTGTCACTAACTCTGAATAAACTAAGCAGCTCTTTCTGTTTTACTGTTATCTTTTCAAAATCATCGGTAAATCAGTAAATATGGCATAGCAAATGCAAGCAAACACTCACATACATTTGCAAATGCAATACAGAGACACAATTACCTTTGACATCAGCACTACTGCACTGCTCGGCTGAATATTAACAAATAAAGCAAATGATCTGCATAATTAATATGCATCTTAGGTGACAGCACAACATCAACTCTAACACCCAGGCTGGGTGATGAAGCATTTAGTCATGTACCTGCTGGCAGAGGATGTAGGTGATGTTGTTGGCTTGACAGCTGTCTATGAATGTAGGTCACAAGGTCCCATTGGTTCAGCTGGAGTGGAGATAAAATCACTAGATTCCTGTCAGCCTCTTCTCTCAGTTGCACAATATGATGACTCTGAGTGTCATATTTGTTGTATCAATTATGGACTTATATCTGGAGTAGGAACTTATTATACCTCAAACTCGAAGTGTTATGGCAGGTGTTATGCCTTTAGGCCTAGGGAATTGTACACAACATGTAAATTTCATTGTTTTAACTGCTGGGATTTACACAATGCTTCTTTTCATGTAATATCAGCCCACTGTGCTACTGTTTTGGCTTAATTTGGAGCACTGGAGTAATATGTAGCTGCATACTGTCAAACATGCACAAAATAAGTCTTGAGAATTAAACCTCTCACTTCTCTGAGCATTTCTGAACACCAAACCTGCAGAAATATCACATCTGAAATGCTGAGTGATATGGAAATGAGGTTTACGGCACTCTGAGCATGTTAATAATGCTAATCCTGGGATTACGGGCACATTTTCAAGGTGCAATTACATCACCAAGCATCTTGGGATCACCATAATCATAGATTGTGCATGACGCTTCAGCATAATCCTGCCTCATCCTTATTAACTAGTTGGTGCAATCCAGACTCTGTTAAATAACACTGTTTTAAAAGACTTTTTTTTTTTTTTTTTTTTTGCTAATTCCACCTGTCTTCAGATCATGACTATACAATTTCATATGACTAAAGTATATCTTAAACATAATGGCATCAACTCTATCAAACAACTTATAAATCAGGGGAAATCAAAACTAAGATTAATCCTGAAGGTTCACTTTCCATGTTTCACCTGCTCTCAGCTCAACAATGGCCTATAGCTGGTGTTAATTTTTTGTTTGTTTGTTTGTTTTTTCTGTCACCATCATAATATGTCAACTCTGTTACACTTTTGGGTTACTTTGCTTTTATTTTTAACTTTAAATAATAAATATTAGCAGCAAGCAACACCAGAAAAACAAAAATGGCTTCTGCTTTTTGTTCCTTTATTGGAATTAAGTTACATCTGTCAATATTTACAATAAAACTGACACATAATTTTTAGATCTGACGATACTGACCGAAGGAAAAACACACATATTGTGACAAAATGGATGGAAGAAAATACACCCCAATATAGCTGAAAATCGCCTATCGAAAATTTTAAACTGAAGTTCTTTATTGATTCGTAAAAATTCAAGAGCACTGAATTATTTAGCCTACTTGCACCCATATTCAGTCAGACATGTGGAAAATTAAGTGAATCTTTTCAGAATAAATACGCGGATCTTGTAACTGAATTGTTCGTTTCTTTTATAATTGGACTTCATTTAGAGTTACTTTTATTTTGAAAAATGAAAAAGAATATTAAAAAAAATAAAAAGGATTGCTAAACCAAAAGCTAGACCATTTCATTTTATTTATATGGGACTTATTTAGTTATATTAATCTTATCACTTCCAACAAGCTGTAAAACTGAAATTAGTTTACCTTTTATGAAAGGTTATACAAATTCCAAACATCTTTGCATATTTACATTGGAAAAATTAATTAAAATATTTATGATGCTTTTATATCATAAATCACATTACCAATCTATATCCACCTTATATCCTCACAGAATGTTCACAGGACAGACACTACTTGGATTGTTTTAAATGAATCTTATTTTATTTTATTGCTACTAAATGCATAGTAGCTAAATGTCCTCTTATTTTCAGACCAATTTAAAACTCCAAACATTAAAAAAATGGATAAAAAAAATAAAGTTAAGTAAAGTGTCTTTTATTTTGACTGCGGACGTCACGTTGACGTACGGACGTCTTGTTGTGTGCTGCTGCGCGGGAGTTTCGTTTTTGTGCCTTATTTTGTTTACACTGCTACTTTTAACCCGTCAACGCATCTTTTCTTTGTGAAGTAACCCATCTGATATTCCTCTTGATCACATTACTCCTGAGGTAAATGAAGTAATCTACGGGTGTTGTTTATATGCAGTAATAGTAGAAAATATCTTGCTACGCAGTCAGTTTTGTCGTATATATTTATGATTAACGTTACGTTACCTTAAAACACTCCTTTATTCTCCTGTAACTTAGCCGGTTAAATCGTGTTAGTAACGTTAGACCTCTTACCGTCATGTTAAATATTACCCATGTAGATAGATAGATGAATTTAGAGCAGATTCAAACCCCTAAAAATGTATTAGTAGAAATCTATTTTTCAGTTCTGGAATCTGTTTTGCCACATTCCGAAATAATCAGTCAGTTTAGATTATCGCTTGTCAGCCAAACTTTGTGTAAATTTACCCACAATTCACTTTGGAGCAGAGCTGTCAAATGAAGCCAGTTTTCCAGTTGTATGCAGCTTTAATGATTGTGTTCCTCAGACAGTGACATCCTCCATTGAACACAGAATGGCTGCGGCTCCAGTGGAGTACACCATAGGAGGCGTGAAAATAAACTTGCCCTGCAAAGCTTATCCCTCTCAGCTGGCCATGATGAACTCAGTAAGATCTGTTGTACTGACAGATTTGTTCTTGTGTTTTAGAGTCAGAAAACATATTTGTAATCCTTTATCATCGGTATCATCTTCATACAAAGCTTTTAAAATAGCCTCTTTAGTTTTGATTGATAGCTGTCATTTATGTTTTTATTTCTCTTAGATCATTCGTGGACTTAACAGTGGACAGCATTGTCTACTGGAGAGCCCTACTGGCAGTGGGAAGAGTCTTGCTTTGCTTTGTTCGGCCCTCGCATGGCAGCAAGCACAGTTTGGTATGTCTAGAATTTTTTTCAATAAGTTTTAAACTGTTCTGTCAATAGTTCTGGCATCTGTTTTCTATTTCTATTTTAAAATTTAATTTATTCCTGTGAATAAATTCAGCAAAGCTGAATCAGCCAATTCAGCAACCATTACTCCAGTCTTCAGTATCACATGGTCGTTTAGAATTCAGGAATTTTTCAGGATTCTTTGATAAGCAAGTTTAAAAGAGCTTTATTTATTTATTTATTTATTTATTGTACCAATGTTGAAGACTTTACTTGTCATGTTTGATGAATTTAATACATCCTTGCTGAATAAAAATATTAGCCTAATTTCTTTCAAAATTCACAACTTCCATTTCATGTTAAATATCCAAGACCCCAAATTGATTATTCTGAGACAAGCTAGTCTCTCTATGACCTCTGTGATGATAAACTCTTATTAATTCTTCACTCTATAAAATAAAGCATTTATGATGACACTCATTTTGTTCATTTTACCATGTATTAAGGTAAAGAACATGATGCAGGCACTAGTTCGACTGACTGCAAGAAACCAGAAGTGGCTACTCCATGTCAGTGTGTGTGCCATAAACGAAATGCACACCCCACTTCCAGCAGCACAGCATCTAAACCACCTCTGGTTGATCTTCCTAATGAAGGTACTCCTTCTCAAGCTACAACACCTCTCTCAAAAGAAGGTAAGCATTTTCTGAAACCTTTTGACAAATAACATGACACCCAATGATAAATTACTTAAGTGTTGTCTGTTTTCATAGAGTATGCTTTCTTGTTTCAGCAGTCAAAAGTGACCAGTCTAGGAAGTCCACTTTGTCTTCCCGGCTGTCTGAGAAACTTCAAGCCTCTCTCTCCAGTGGAGAACAAGATGATGATTTTAAGATGGACAGGAAGCGCATTTGTACACCAAGCACAGAGCAGAAGGTACTAGTACAAATAACTTCTATTCCTGTGACATTATTGATTGGCTTGTTGAGTCTTGTCATCACACTCAGTTTTTTTTTTCTTTCCACAGAGCAGCAAGCGACGATGTCTCGAGCGAGGAGTGATTTACATTGATGATGATGATGAAGAGGAGGAGCATCTGGAGAGACCGGTGCCCGGGGCTCAGAGTTGGACCATGGAATTGAAAAGTGGTGCCAGAGCTGACAGCTACGAGTCGCAGCCACTGTGTTGTGTGAGTGCACCTCAGACACATTTTCTGCTCTTATCTCTAATTGGGAAACTATGATGTAATAAAGTGTCAAAAATAGCCATGGAGAGCACTGTTTGATATTTCTCCTCATTTCATCATCCAATACCATTAAAGGGATAGTTTGCCCAAAATATGAAACTTCTGTCATGATTTACTCATCCTCATGTCATTCTAAACCTGTATGACCTTATTCTGTGAAACACAAAAGAAGATATTTTGAAAAATGTTGGTATCCAAACAGTTTTGGTGACCATTGACTTCCATTGTATGGAAGTATATACTAAGAATTTTTTTCAAAATATCTTCTTTTTTGTTCCACAGAAGAAAAAAAGTCATGCTGGAACAATGTTAGGGTTAGTAAATGATGACAGAATTGTCATTTTTAGGTACACTATGCCTTTATCCCTACTTCAGCTGTTTTATTCCACTGGAATAGAATGTGTTATTGAAGAAATAATATTATAATAAACAATATTATAACTAATTATTTAGTTGCAACTTATAATTATTAAATAAATCATCTTATAAATGTAATATTGTATATATGCTGTTATTTTATTGTTGACCACTTGATGGCAGCAGAGGATGGCTCAAAACAGAGATGTCAAAGATTCATGGGGATATTATTGGATTTATTGCGGGGGGGGGTTTTTTTCCACACTTCTGTTGAACACTTAATTATGTGTCTGTAAGCAGGAATTATCTGTTTAATTACTGTAATTTGACTAGTACTGAGCCACAACAAGCCATATGACTCCAGATTAAATGTATCAGAATCAGAATCAGCTTTATTAGCCAAGTGTGCGCAAACACACGAGGAATTTGTTGTGGTTTTTAAGAAGCTCTTGGTACATACACACATACATACATATATACATACATATCTGACTGTAGTTGTTTTTAGTGAATCAGAGTCATTATCTCAGGAATCGGACATTACTGGTTGTGCTGTATGCTTTTGATTCATAAAAAAAATCATAAAAGTTGTTCACTTGGGAAGCTAATGAATTAATTGATCACACTCTGTGTGTTTGATTCATTAAAAGCGGAGACATTTGCATGGGAATCTGACTTTACTAGTTATGGTGTATGTTTTTAATTCATTTAAAAGTGCCAGTTCATAAACGTCATTTGGAAAACTGGCTTTATTGGTTGTCCTAAGAGTTATTAGCATGGGAAATGGACTACACTTTATGCACTATATGTTTTTGATTCATTAAAGAGAACCAGCTTCAAAAAGTCATTCACTTGGCAGTCTTAACTTCGTTGGTTGCACTGTATTTTTTTTCTCCAAAAAGAAATCAACTTATAGGAGTAATTTGCTGGAGAATCAGACTTTACTGGTCTTGCAGTATGTTTTATTCTGAATAGTAATACATGGAAAATATTTTCCGACTCACTTTCATTTTGCACATGCTGGAGCTGTTAAAAATGTTAAAATACAGTATTTTATGTATTTGTATGTGTGCTGGCCCTGAACTGTAACTAGCTGTTAGGTCCCACAAGAGCTGTGAAACGCTGTCATTGTACACCAGTGCTTCTACAAACCCCCAAAGACACTTTCCCAGTATCCTTGCTCATTTTTTAGTGCCAGAACAATAGCCACATTTTCTTAGCAGAGCAATGAGCTGCTATGCATCTGCAGGTGTCTGCCCCTGACTGGAACAGCATGCTTGGGTTAACGCTCCCACACAATGTCACGCACTGTTTTATTAGGAGCCGCTGTTGAGGTCTGGAGCGGCCTGAGGTGTAGCTCTCTGCTCCACTGATATCAGGGCTCGCCATGAAAGAATGCGCCACTCCGCCTGAATGTGTCTGTGGCGGCAGGTTTGGCCAATGGAGGCTGTTATCTGCATTCCAGGGGTGTCTTATTTGCTGCGCGGTAGCGAGAGGGGCCGAAACTGTGGCAGGCTGCGTGTAACGGATACCCTTGTGTCAGCTGTTTCCTGCACGGCTGCTGACAAGGCCTCCCATTCACAATCAGCCCTTTCTCTCCCCCCTGCGATGAATAAGTAATTATTCGGTATAGGAAGCAGGATACTTGGACTGGCCTATTGAATGTGGCAGCAGTAGGTAAGGTGATCGGCAGGGCCGTAACTCTTCCTGCGAAGCCGTAACCTTAGCTGCTGCCAGCTCTCTGTTTATTTAGCACGTCGGCCCGGGTCTTTGTCCCATCGGGGGGCGGTTTGCAAGACAGGCTCACATTCACTTCCATTCTATCACTTACTGTAATATTTAATGACAAACAAGCAGCTTTGAGCTTTGAGAAGCAGCTCGGGTAACCGGAGCTGGACCTCTTCAGTGGAGTGCAGGCTAAAGGACAGCTTGATCCCTGATGTGAAGGTGTAACACACGCCGTGACTTAGCATTTGCTTATGAGAGATAATCTTACTGTCACTCTTAGGAAAAGAAAAGAAAAGAAAAGAAGCTGCTGTTATTTTCAAGGACTGAAGCAAGACTGATATAGGAGATTTTATTTATTGGTATCAATCAATATTGTATATTTAATTGTACATGCTCATTTAGATTACCTTTGCCACCATCTGACGCTCACTTGAAGTTCAAAACTAATTACAATATTAATACTAATAATAATTTAATAACACAGTTAGATGTAATCTTTAGCAAAAAAAAAAAGTTGTCAGTCGTGCCTGGACAAAATCATGTTGAGAGGAGATAAAATCATACACACATCCTTTTAAAAGTCACATTTTATTTTTAGATAGGACAGAACAAGAAACAAAATAGAAAGGTTATAAATGCTATGAATAAACTATACATTATTTGTATAGTCAAAACTTTGAATAGGCTTTTTAAAATAGAATTTTCATAGTGTTCCAGACCAGTTTGCCATTTACAATTTCTTTGACCCTGTTTGATTATTTTGTTTTGTTTTTTAATTCATACTTGCTTCATAAAAAGGCTAATTTCTCTCGAGAACAGTCTTACTGACCCCAAACGTTTGAACTGTATTGTTGTAACATTTTATCATGTTTAAATCCATTCAGCAGAATTCTGCTGATTTTTTTCCCACTAAAATCAGTGCAGAAAAAAACCCTGTTTATTTTGCCTACGTATACTGTACCTATCAGCAATGATTAGAAACCTGATTCATAAACATACAGGAAAAGATTAAGCCTATTATTTCTCAAGGTGAAGAAATATTGACTCATATGACTCATGAAGAAATATTGTCCAGTTTCTTTATAACAGTTCACTTATTTATTTTATGCATGCAGTGTTTCAGTACTCAGACAATTCCGCTGTCTCCCACAGAATAATGCAGTGACTCTCTGCTTGACACCATCTATGTTACACATGAGTTGTGTGTCATTCCCATGAATGGAGGGGAAAGTGGGACACTTAAAATGCTCATACCATCCTCAAGATCAGTTTCACCACTAGAGTTGGCTGCAGGCAAGCATGGCCCTTTGTGTGAAAGCTGCAATTAAAGAGATCCAATCAGAGGGGCCAGTAGCCTGAACAATGGCACAGTCTAAAATTACAGTCTTGCTTGGGGTCATTTTGTCTTGACTTCTAGCATTTGCCTGTTATGTGAATGATTATCTATATGACCGCTTACACAAAAGCCTTTTCATGATCTGGACAAACAAGGGCTATAGCATTGCTTCAAGTAGGTTGTTTCTCTTTGTAATGTTTATGCTTGACTTGTTTTTCTTTCTTTGTATTTGACAGTCTCCCGTGTCTTGTTCACTCTGTCCTTGTGCCAACCTCAAAGCAGGACAGAAAACGGTTGAAAAGTCCAAGGACAACGATAAAGAGGGAAGCGGAAGGAAAAAGATACCAAAGATCTTCTTTGGCACTCGTACTCATAAGCAGATCACACAGATCGCACGGGAGCTAAAACGGACACTTTACTCCACTGTGCCCATGACGATACTGTCCAGCCGAGACCACACCTGTGTCCATCCCGAAGTGGTGCCTCATGCAAACCGCAACGAGCGCTGCAAGGAGCTGCTGGAGGCCAAGAACGTGAGTCGGCCCCTTCCCAGATTACACCATGCGACATAACCACCTTTTGAGCACAGGCTCTTCATTCATCTGTCATCATTAGAGCCTCTCAGAGGGATAAAAGAGAGTAGACTTAGACATCTCCTGGTTCAACGAGTTCAAGGCCTGAACCCTGAACTCTTCCAATATTAGTGTTTTGAAAGAAACCTAAAGATTGTCAATGAATCTCTTTTCTCTTGGTTGTCCTAAAATCTCCACTTACATTTCAAGGCCATGAAATAAAAGTAATTCTCAGAAACAAAAAATTCTAGATACATTAGGCCAAAAAAGCTTAATGTGTTACTAAAAATGCTTATTTTAAGTTTAGTTGTTAAATTATGTTGTCGGTGCCGACAGCCTTGTGGACATACAGCGCCGTTGCGCTACGGGCGTCCCGAGTTCGAATCCCGTCTTGAGGACCTTTCCAAATCTTGCCCCCTATCTCTCTCCTACTTCACTTCCTGTCAGTTCTGATCTGTCCTATCGTAGTAAAGGAGAAAATGCCAAAAAAAAAAAAAAATTGCCTTTGGAATAACTTAAATTTGATTTAATATTTGTCATTCTAGATATTCTATTAAAGTTAGAATGTTTTATCTTATAGATAAATATTTAACACTTTTTTTTCTTGTTACTGTTTGTACAACTCTATAAATGTCAAATCATTGCAATTGTGCTTATGTTGTTCAGTGCAATGATGACTTTAACCAAACAAAGAGTCAAGTAGTGTTAAATAGTAATTGTGCAAATGATTACATTAATGTCATTTCAGCAATTGTCAGCAATGTATGAAGCACAGCAAGTACAGAAGTCACTTTCAAACCAAAGGTCTTTGTCAATACAGTGAATCCATGATGTGACCAACTTGAACCCGCTGCAAAAATCTGCATGGGGAAATCTTTCACATGAAATTCCTGATGCCTATTGGAAATGACTGGATTTCGCCCACAAAATCCACTGGACAATTGTAAATGTGGCCGCGCCTTAACAGTTTCCGGCTGCGATATTGGCCTGCTTTCTTTGGCTACAAACAGCATTTGACTGAGGATTTTTGGTGGTGATTTATTAAAATCGTCTCATTTTAGATTTTTATACGATAATGGTGTTGTGTGTGTGTGTGTGTATAGCAAAAGATAACCACTTCACCCACTATTTCCTCTGACCACCTACATGTAAGTATACAGGTCATGGCCTGTGCCCTATTCGTCTTTAAGTGTTGGCCTTAAGTAGTGATCAGCTCATCATGAATTTGTTAGCCATTGAAAGTCTTGAATTGGATCTTGTGAACGGAGATTGACCCACTCTTTGCTGTGGAACCAAACACCTCATTTCCTGATCTTCACAGGAGCCTGCAGGCCAAACAGCAAGTGTGGCCACTTATTCTGTGAACCCTCTTCTCCTTTCACTGTAACACTGTCGTAAGAAAAGAAGACGAGCTGGCGACACTGAAACGCAAACCCTCGCTTTAAGGTTTCACAAACTTAATCTCCGTCACCAAAGCTGTGGAGAACAGTTACAGGCGATAATATCCCCAATCAGTCATACAGACCTTTTTTGTTGTGCAGCCTTGTCAAAGGCTTCAAACGCACTTTGTTCCAGTGGGAGTTTCGGTATTGTCCGTGTTGCTTAGTCTCTGACCATCGGGCGGCCCGCGTAATGATACCTATTATGCTGTCACCACAGGTGTCCATTCACCTCTCGACTGTGTCGCGCCCCTGTACATGAAAGCGGGGAAGACCGTGCTGACAGCCCTGCTTGGAGAGAGGAGAGAATGAGCTGTCGTTTTCCTCATCCTCCCTGGGGCCCCATCTCTTGTGTCCTCTTATGAGCCCCACTCCGAGTCTTTATTCCGCTCTCCTGGTCTTACTGAATGGCTGAAGAGCATAGGCCTTTCAGACACTTGTCGTTAGGTCGCACACCCCTCAGCAGTGCCATCATCACCTTCATAAGAGTTGGAGAACAGGGGGATCAAAACGGCACGATCGGGTTGACATTTATCCCGTGCTCTCATTGACGGCTAATCCCTCTTTGAGTATGTATACTGGAAGCTGCCATCAGCCTTTCAGCAGCATGTTACAGGTTCCAGTGAATCTTGAAACAATGCACAGATGCTTCCCTTTTCTGCAGGGAGACACCTGCCTAAATAATTGTATAAAAAACATTTATTGTAAGGAAGTGTTAGGAATATCTATCTGTGTCAAGTTATTTGGTTTAATTGCATCAACACATCTACGTTTTTCAATACATGAACAGTTTATTGTAGGGGTGTCCCCGACTAAGTATTTTCATAGTCGAATCGGAATTTTCGAATCTTGCCGATATTCGACTGATAGTCGAATAATTATGGAGGACAAGAAATGACTTAAGTACAAATAAATAAATGAATAAATACATAAATGCAGAAATAAATAAATGTAGAAATACATGAAGAAATAAATAAATGAAGAAATAAATATAGAAATACATGAATGAATAAATAAATAAATACTGAAATAAATGTAGAAATACATAATTAAATGCTGAAATGAATAAATAAATGCAGATATGCATAAATGAATGAATAAATTATTTTGTCAAAAGTGTCATTTTTAATTGTACTATTTTTGTACCGTTTGTGTTATGCTACATTTATTTCTGCATTTATTTATGCATTTCTACATTTATTTATTTCTGTATTTCTGTGTCCGTATGTTAATAAGGTAGGCGGTCCTAACCTCTCTCAATGCAGGATTGGTCAATTAGGCAAACCAGTCAGAAGACCGTTTCTGTTAGGAATGAACAGGAGATAGCAATTAGCCTAGTTAGCCTAACTTTATTAACTGCGGACAAGCCAGCCAGCCGCGTCTCGAAAATACACGAGCCTTTTCTCAATACCAAGTATGCAAAGTTCGGACTTGCGTCCTTGGTAGTTCCGACTTCGCAAGTTCGTCTCTGGAGAGTGAACTCCTGGGGACGGGAGGACGCAAGTCCGGTGTTCCGGTGAATTCAGTTCCCCTGTTTCCCCCTCACAGCGCATGCGCAACTTCAGTACGAAAATCATGGCATCAAAATCTGAAATAGCAGAAAGTTTCCTGTAAGGGGTAGGTTTAGGTGTAGGGTTGGTGTTATGAC
>JAFVLL020003887.1:0-14135 GCA_021397915.2 Tor tambroides
ATATCAGAGATCATTTGTAACTTCAATCCGGTGTTTATTTATTATATTGCTCTTGCCACTCTTTTATAAAAGCAACAAGTAACTCTAAGCTCAGTGATTTTACCAGGCTTTGCATTGGGACTAAGATCCTCTGCACCTGATAAAATCACTGTAATGCATGACTTATTTCTTTATTTTACTCTGAAAGCACACAGTAAATCTAAAACTGCTGTAGTTTTTCAGGTTACAGTGCTCTGCACCGCTCATTACCTCTAAAAAAAACAAAAACAGTATGTGAAACGGCACACTGGAAAAACCTGGTGTGGGATTTACTTTGAAACAATTTCACTCAGAAATCGCTACTAAATGTCACAAATAACTGTAAAGTAATAGCAAATAACATCAAAATTGGAAGTTTAAATACTGAAATTGTATTTTCTTGGAAAAACGTACTCCAATAATCTTTGTTTTGTTTACAACTTTGAAAATTTAGGAATAAATGGTTAATTTTAAATTTTTTAACCAATTTTATTCCAAAATGTCCTCATTTTTGACAGTCTGATGAAATAATGGGGGCAAAACAAAAGATAAAATGGTCGTTGTGGCTTCCCAGCTCATTCTGGCTCTGGCTTTTTACTGCACATGGTGGGAAAAATAATAAATTCAGGTAATTTCCACATGTATGTTTGAGTCATCTCAAGAAGTTAGTATGTATGAGTTGGGAAGTCGTAATTTCGACATCAGATTCATTCGAGTCAATTTATGAAGCTGCTGTAAACTCAGCTGTTATATATTATATCGTAAGTGTACAATACAATACCATATGTGACCCTCGTCCACAAAGCCAGTCTTAAGTAGCACAGGTATATTTGTAGCAATAGCCAAAAATACATTGTATGGGTCAAAATTATCGATTTCTCTTTTATGCCAAAAATCATTAGGATATTAAATAAAGATCATGTTGCATGAAGATATTTTGTAAATTTCCTACTGTAAATATATTAAAACTTAATTTTTGATTAGCAATATGCATTGCTAAGAACTTAATTTGAACGACTTTAAAGGTGATTTTCTCAATATTTTGATTTTTTTGCACCCTCAGATTCCAGATTTTCAGATAGCTGTATCTCAGCCAAATATTGTCCTATCCTAACAAACCATACATCAATGGAAAGCTTATTTATTCAGCTGAATAAATCTCAATTTCAAAAAATTTACCCTTATGACTGGTTTTGTGGTCCAGGTTCACATATTTTATACATGTGACTTAGCTAGTTTTATTGTAAATTTAAAAAACAACAAAAAAACCCATCAGTTTTATACACTGCAACAAAATTACAGTCAACTACAGACGTTGCATCCATTGTGTCCGCCATGTTTTCTCACTGACACGCCCCAACTTGAAAACTCTGGGCTCAAGGAAAATTTGTTTCCCACTAGTAATTATGACGCTGGGGTTACATTCAACAGTGGTTACGTAAATCTGATCTCTGTGACATGAACTGGACGCACCAGTGCTGTGCACAGGATAAATGCTGCAGAACTGCTAGCATTCCCAAACATAAGCGGTGTGTTGGGATTAACAAACGAGAACAACTAAAACAAAACACAGAATAAGACCAGCCTGTGCTTTTAATGGGTCACAGCGTCCTAGACACACACTCGCTCGCGGAAAACCAGGTCACACACACACACACAGGCCAGGTGTCTACTGCAGACGTCTAAGAAAGTGAAACTGATTAGTCTGCGTTCACACCAGTAGTATTTGCTCCTTAGCACACTGTTAATAACTACCAGTGCAACACTTTTACTTAAACGTTACTATTAATCACCACTGAGCGTTTGTAATAACTTCTGACTGTGATCCAATGCGGATTTTAGTCAAATGATGAGGCAGAAATATATTGTTAGCAACATTTTTAAAGATTTTTTTATGGGAAAGATATGCAATTACAACTTTTAGGGCATGAAGGAAAAGTAATGTAACTAGTAGTGTAACTAATTACTGTTGCCAGAAAGCAAAGTAATGAGTAATATATTACATTTTTTGAGTAACTAGCCCAATACTGATAACTATATCAACACGTATATCACTGTAATGATGACCAAGACTGTCGTACACACTCTTATCGGTGTGAATCTGAAAGGTCAGGTGGATTAGACACAGACTTGTGTGATTTTAAACCACAACAAATCACAAATCGCGCGAGCTAACTGTCAATCACTCAACGACTAGCATCCTGTTCATTTTCCTGTCATCGTGTAAGTAACGTTAATCGGAAAATGTTAAGCGTCTGCGATTTCTGAAAGTCTGCTACGCTGTTTTATATCCATTTTTCACTTTAGCACGACACAAACGAATATATTTTTAAACTTACGCAGTTGACTCTGCACTGCAACGTCGGCCACGCACCAAGGAGCACGAGCTCGCGCAGCGCGCTCCCACGGACCACCGTGTGCGCGCTTTTCAAATATTAACTAATCTAGGTTTATTATTACTTACAGCCTCCGGCGAACTTCAGGCAGCTGCAGACGCACGCGCCCGGATGTAGAACTTTGAGAGCGCGCACGTAACCTATTTATAACCGTCACCAACTTGCAAGAACTCCCCGAAAGTGACAAGGAACTACTTTTACCCTCATTTTTCCTACGCAGGTAAGATCTCGCGGGTTCAGGTTCATCCCAAAGCACGGGCGGAACCGTAAACGCGCCGCTCGGCCCAGTGTTCAGCGAGCAGTGACGTAATGAGCGCCCGCGAAACGTCACGCGTCTGGAGACGCTCACAATGACATCATGCCCACCTCGCATTGTACTCTACTCTGCGCAAATAACGTTTTTTTTGTGTGTGTGCCATCAATGCATTCCCGCGTGCGCCGTTTGAGGCCCGCGCGGGCCGGTGTTGCTGAGCTCGAGCACTTCCTGAAACTCACCGCTCGTCCGTTCTCGCCGATCTGACGCGTCACAGGTTACCAGTTCCCCGTTCGCACGCTATAAAGATAAGTTTGAACGTGCAGCGAAATCAGGTCGCGTCAGTGAGTTCCACCCAGCGGCGCTCTGCGCGCTTCCTGCTTCTCCGCTGACCTGCGGAGGAACGCGACAACCGAACCGGTGCAGTGCGGCGGGTTTAACGTTACCTGCTAATCAGATGCAGACGCTCGCAGTTCGGGATGTGAGAAACTCCAGGGACTCAGTGTGGATCCGTGTCGCTACGCTCCAAACTTCCCTTTCAATCCACAGAAACTGCGCGCAAGTTCTCTCTTTTCTTTTTTTCCTCCTTTCTTCCTCTTCCCTCCCTCTTCTTCCACTCGGTAGTTGAACTCCGTCCTGCTGTAATGTTCGGGGTGCGGTCCCGGTGGGGCGGAGTCTGTGCCGCGCGTCTCCGCCCATCGCCCCGCCCCTCCGCCAATCACAGCCCGCTCACTCTACAGTCCCAAGCGCCTCGGCCAATCACGAGAGACGTGTGGGCGTGTCGGAGCGGTAAAGTTCTCGTCACAGGGTGAACTTGAAATAGTTGGGCCGCAGGGGCCCGTATGTGTGTTTAATGTCTGAGGTATGTGCGCGACTTTGGGCTTTTGTGTCCATATAAGTCGCCGGACCATGTTTACACACACACATAAGAATGTGTGGAATCAGGAAATTTCTTCACAAACACTTTCTTTTAATAAATAATGAGTCCCAGTGTTGACATGCATTCCACAATATGAGTTTATTTTACTATTTCCATTCAAATATTTATGTTTACATAGTTTATTTTACTACTTTAAAGGTTTATTTTAGTATAATCACAGATCTTCTGTATCTATCTGTCTGTCTATCTCTTTTTGTCTCTATCTATCTATCTATCTATCTATCTATCTATCTATATCATTCTGTATTTCATTATTTATTGGTCTATTTATTGCTCCGTCATCTATCCATTTATCTATCTATCATTTGCATATAATTATTTTATTATTGAAATACACTTTAATGTTTACATTTTATGCATTTTATTCTGATATTAAATTCTGAATATTTAAACTGGATTCCTGCTGTGAACTGTAAACACAAATTGACACTCAAAACATCCCAAACATGAAAAATCAAGATAAAAACATGCAAACACGCAAAACCTGAAAGATATCTGCACATCTTACTTCAGAAGCACAAAGGTGTCTGCTCTATATAGGCTAGCCTCATTATATTATTGTCACATTATCTGTTTTTTACTATTTATGCATACAAATTCAAACTGATTTTAGTTAATCTAATGTATTATTTATTATGTGTAAATTCTTTTGGATTAAAAACTATAGCCTAAATAGAAATGTGAATGTGTGCTATAGACGGTCACTGATTTGTGACTATGCACTATGAGCGAAGCACCAATCAAACACGTGTTAACGCAACGCGCGCACGCATGAATGATCGCTCTCGGGAGGCTGGAGCGCCTCCAGGCTGCACGCTCGACTTAAGTATCCGAGGAATGCTGAATGATGATCCAGGGAAAACGACGGAAAGACCTGCCGGGAGTGTTTTATCAGCGCGTACGGAATGCTTGTGTGAAGCCTGCAGTCGCCCTGAATCACCGCGGCGATGTGTCGGAAAAATCAATACATCGCCCTCGCGCTGATTGTGCAACTATAGGAATTTCAAACGCAAAGTCAGAGGTCTCTCACTGAGCGATGCCAGATGCAGTGAGACAGACAGAGGGAGAGAGAGACAGATTACCAAATAAGGTCACTTCTGACCTCTCTCTCACTCTCTCTCTCTTCTCCTCCTCCTCCTGTAGGTTTGACCCGCTCTGCTCCTGCAGTTGTGTGTGTGCCGCCCGGTTTGGGTGTGTCACGGCCGCTGGGTGTGTTCCTGCATTATGGCACACAAACAGACTTTCTCTGTGAGTGCCAGCGCTGCAGCGACCTCACCTTACATTACAGTGTGTTTGAGAACTTATTTGCGAGTTTAAACCACCCTAAATGAGCTATCCTTGCCAGATATGTTTACGCAACCCACCGCGTTGTTTCCCATGCATGATTCTTTCTCATGACTGCTCTTCTGGCGCGCGCGTTTGCGTGCGTTTGTCCTTAAACGGCTCCAAACAAAACCTCGGAATAATTAAAAACATAAGCAGCATCAACAAAAGAGCAAGAAAAGGCCGACGCATCCCGTCCTCCCTTCCCGCTTTGCTCCAATGAGCGCGCAGGAAGCGCGATAAGACGCTTGTTGACTCGCTCGCTTGGGGAATGTTCTCGAGAAGTTCCTTTTTCTTGTGAAATTTACCCTCCTCGCACTAGAACTAACCTCTGTGACACATCACACTGTTAGGGAAAAGAAAACCATCTGTGTGTGGCTGAGCGAGTATCAGATTCAAAGCCTGTTTAAATGACAAATAATGCATATGCAAATATCGATATTTACTGTAAACACCAGCTGGATTAGTGGTATTTAGTGTTTCAGACACTCACACTTAGTCACATAGCTATTTGCTTTTACATAACCACAAAGATTTATACTGCTATTGTTTTTTTATATAGCCTACAGTTAATTGTAATCACCACAGCCCAAACCCTAGATAAAATTTATAAAAACATAGGTTATTTTAATTTGTAGATCATTCGATGTTTTGTCATCAAATTATATGCAGGAAGGTCTTTCATTTTACACTGATTTTCACAGAATGGGAAAATTATAATGAATGAGGAAAAAAGTATTTATGAATGAATTAATTAAATATATGTATTAATTAAATTGTACATTGCATGACTAAAATTCATTAAAATATGTAGTTTTAAAATATTTTTTTAAAAATAAATATCTTTTAATTAATTTGTAATAACAATAAATTAAAGAAATAATATTTGTATTTTTTTAAATATTAAAAAAGCATTATTTTAAAATACTTTCGCACTCTATGTGCTGCAGGGTTTACATGTTTTTCTAGGCCAAAAGCTGGAAATGAGTTGCGTTTGAGCACTTCTGCTTTCATTGTCCTGAAGTCAATAGCAGCTTTTTAGAATGGGTTTTTGGTTAAATGCCTGAAATAAAGTCTGTGGTTAACAATATCTAGATATTTTCACTTTCACCAGATATTTTTCATATTAAAGCTTTTACTTGCTTTGAAAAAGGTGCTAAAAAGTGTCTAAATGGGACTACAGAGGTTGTCATTCTTTTAAAATAAGGCATGCAATATCGTGTCACTCTAATTGTGTTACTTAGTTACTCTTTTTAACGAAAAATAATGCATTACAGTACTTTTTCTCAGATTGGCTGGGCTTGTTTATTTGTTCTTTTTAAAAAAAAAATTATATTTTTGTCAACTGTAAAGGCCCATTGCATACAAAAAAAAAACAAAAACAGTTTTTGACCCTCATCAGAACACTGCGTTTGAATAGGCGTGGCAGATTGTAGACTCGGAAGTAAACGCCCAATTCTATGATTGGCTAACAGTTGTATGTTTGACCTACATCCTTCACAGATGGACACTGCAGTGATTTAGGTTTAAAATGCATAAATACTCATATCAAATAATCTGTAGACAAAGCAGTAGTGCTCACACTTGTGTTGTGGCATTACTGTTGGATCCAATATAGTCGGCACAACATCATCTTTTAGTTTCAATCTTTCTGAAAATCCCACGTTGAATTGTGCCTTGTTTGTAAACAAATCCGCTGTAAAATGAAGTGAACAAAGGACTGAGCTCTTACTGACGCAGTCTGGATCTTCATTTAAAAATAAAGTTCATTCATTCTTTCCTAACGTTTAGATCGGAAGGAAGGCAATGCAAAGACTGTTTTTCCACAACTTGGCACTGCACAGCGCCTTGTTATCTTTAGAGCATCTTTATCGTTTGGTTTCTGCGTAGACCAGCGTGTTCACCTCTCTCGTAAACAGTGGTGGCAAATTTTCTAGGTGGGGCGCCACATCCAAAAATTTTAGCATACATCCTGATATGATTTATCCTAGTATAACAAAAAGAAAAGGATTAAGACATGAAACATTTTAAATAAAGAAAATTATTTTACCAAATTCAAGATTGAGGATGATTCTCACAAAACTATATTTTCTGCAAGCTTTTTCAAGAAAAATGAAAACATTTTGTTTTTAATTTTAATAATAATTCAAAATTGATGTATACAGTGCAACAGCAAAATCTGTGAGAAAAATAAATAAATGTTACATTTGTTTAGACCATTTTCTATACATATATAACTAAAAGTCAAGCTGCAGTACCAAGCAGGACCACACGGAGACGCCAACAGACCACTATCCCAGTCGCCTTAAAGTCATATAAATATACACGGATCTGTATTCAGAATTATTAAACAGAGCAAAACACAAATTAAAAAAAATAAATACTCAAATAAAACTCATTATGAATTTGTTGGGTGTGGTGATCTGAAGGCAGCTCAACATGACTGACCAGTGAACAGAGTGAATGTTGATGCAATACACCACTGTACATAGCAAACTTCTATAAAAACACGCTTCTTCAGCGAGTGTCCATTATAAAACACTTGCCAGACATGCGATCATACTGAAATGTGTTCATAAAGCTATCAGAGAGCGCACATAAGTTACACGGTTTGTTTATTTGTACACTAATAATAACGGACTCGCGCGCGTCTAATAATGTAAGTTACGATTCATGTATGTCACTGACTGTAATCGTCTTTACCTCCATTACAATCGTCATCCATCAAAACTTCACTGGTAAGATACTGGTTTGCTTTATTCAGCCCATACAGACTAGTCCTGACTTCATATTTCTTCTTATTAGCGGTATGTTGGTTCCGACCAATCGCTGCACAAGTTAAGGTTACGCATGATGACGAAAGCACGTTAGTGCGAGCCCTCCCGGAACCCATAGAGATTGCATTGCAGTGCCTGCAGTTTGAAAAAAAAAAATCTTTGTATGGAAGTCTATGGGAACACTCGGGGCGATTCTCAGTCTGACAGAAATCGCCCCAAAAGGGGCAGTACTACACAAAACGTGACTCGACGCTGATTGGACTATATTTCCAGAGGCAGAACAAACAGTATAGAAGAGTGAAAGCTAGCATAACACTGTGATTGAATGCGAAAGAAAAAAAAAATCCCTCCCTTTCGCACTTTGGTGGTGCGTCGCCCGATCGCCCTAATGGAGATACCGCCCCTGCTCGTAAACACTACATGCGTAAATCGGTGGGCGGGGCTAAACAGGCAGTGATGTAGAATCAATGGGCGGGGCTAAACAGGCAGCGATGTAGAATCAGTGGGCGGGGCTAAACAGGCAGTGATGTAGAATCAGTGGGCGGGGCTAGGCAGTGATGTAGAAGCAGGCGTTCTTCTGTGGAGGCGGAGTTTATCCAAACTATTACATCATAGAGTAGAACATTCCACAATCTGTTGTTTTGGCAGACTGCCTTCAATATAAGCTGTTTTTAGACTAACAACAAAGTTTTGCGTTCTGAAACTTAGGAAGTTTTTATAGTACAATGACCACTGCAAAATGTCAAACGATCGAGGTAATTTTGGTTTCTCAGTTCATGACCCCTTTAAAAGTAATGCATTACTTAGTTACTTGAAAAAGTAATCTGATTATGTTACTTGTAATGCATTACCCACAACACTGCTCAAGTTGCATTCACAGCCTCATTGTGTTTATAATCGCACTCATGGAAACTATCTCAAACTTTCAGGGGAAATGTTCTTAAATAAGAGTGAAAGAGTTAATTAAGGAAGATTAATGATGGTGATGCTGAAGTCATGCAATCATGTAGTTCGTTTATAGCCACATTTAGCATTTTACTTCGGCGCTTCAAAATTAAAAAAAAAATAATAATAAATAAAAATATTAAAATATATAAAAATAAAAAGATTGTCATGATAAAAAAAAAAATGTATATGAATTATAAACTTGTGTTTGTCACAGAGCCTATTTTCAGCAATAATCCAAAAGCCAAAGGGGAAAAATCATATTGGGTTTTTGTTGAGAAAACCAGAATGATGCTAACATCCAAACTGGCCTACAAAAATGCATGGTCACTGCAGCACTCTGTCTGATTGACTGTGGTTCATTGCTGCTTAAGTGTGCACACTTCAAGACTAGTCTGCCAGATCTGAAACCACAAGTGTACTACAAGAGCAAATCTCAAAGGCGAAAAGCTCGAGTCTGTAATATCGGTTAGCTTCAGACAAACATCTGGGGACAACTGTCTTCCACAAACTATTGCTAAATAAATACACAAAGCGTTATCATTAGCATCTGAGGTATGTAGCCCAGCAAAAATAACTCAGATAAGAACTTTTTGCATTTAAGTCAAAGAGCCTGAGAAAAAGCCATTAAACATGAGCAAGGGAAAAGTGACGGAGTGTGAAAGAAACGAGAGCGCAGGAATTCTGCAGCGGCGCTTGATCAGCGTGCCTCACTCACCATGTTTTTGCCTTATATGGTTACAGACGACTGGAGTGAGAGAGAGAGAGAGAGAGAGAGAGAGAGAGAGAGAGAGAGAGAGAGAGAGGTGGAGGTGTGGTCTATTGTTTGAAAGCGGAAGAGGTGTAGAGTTTCTCTTTCGTCATTCTTTCACCTTCTGCCCGCTTTTTTTGTCACAGGTCTCAGTAACGCAACAATGCGCCTTTCAGCAGCACATTTACTGCCAATCACTGCTGGACATTTTCCCATCATCCAGGACTAGTGCAGATGGGTAGTTCTGGCACTTATACACTATATTGCCAAAAGTATTGGGTTGCCCCCTTCTAATGAACAGGTTTGACTACTTTAGTAATTTCTATGAGTACAAATCTTAATGTTTAAGCATATAATGATATTCTAGGAAATTGTGTGCTTCTAATATTATAGCAACAGTTTGGACAGGACCCTTTTCTATTCTAACATGACAATGCCTCTGTGTATAAGACAAGGTTCAAAAAGAAAATGATTGATTGAGTCAGTGTGGAAGAACTTGACTGGTCTGCATAAAACCAAGTCCTAATCCCAGTTGAACACTGGCTCTGGTGTGACTGTAAATGCAGACCTCGAGCCAAAAACTCATCACCAAACACCAATGACTTGTACATACACTATATAGACAAAAGTATTGGGACACCCCCTTCTTTAGAACAGAAAAATGCACTTCCAAATCTGTGGCAACAACGATGGGAACATAATTCATGTATTTAAAAATTGTATTTCCATCTCTGTTGCAACTGTTTTGGAAGTGTCTAAAATGACTGTACCCATATGTACAAGTCATTGGTGTTTGGTGATGAGTTTTTGGCTCAAGGTCTGCATTTACAGTCACACCAGAGCCAGTGTTCAACTGGGATTAGGACTTGGTTTTATGCAGACCAGTCAAGTTCTTCCACACTGACTCAATCAATCATTTTCTTTTTGAACCTTGTCTTATTAGAAGACAAGGTTCATTATAATATTAGAAGCACACAATTTCCTAGAATATCATTATATGCTTAAATATTAAGATTTATACTCATGGAAATTACTAAAGTAGTCAAACATGTTCATTAGAAGGGGGCGACCCAATACTTTTGGCAATATAGTGTATATCCAGGACTTTCTCCTTGGACTAAAGCATCAGGTTAATCAGAAGACTCTTTAATCGAAGGCTAAATTGTTTCACCCCAAAATCAAAGAATAAAAACAAGAAATTGTGTATTTATGGCCCGGTTTCACAGACAGGGCTTAGACTAAACCAGGATTAGACCATAGTTCAATTAAGACACTTAAGTAATTTTAAGTAATTTAAGTAGAAAAAAAAAAAACATTACTGGTGTGCATCTTGAGACAAAACAAAGGCACAGATATATTTTAAGATCAGTCAGTGCAAGTTTCTTTCAGTTGAAACAGCTCAGACTTGCATTTTAGTCTAGGACTAGGCTTAAGCCTTGTCTGTGAAACCGGAGGCCAATGTAAAACAAATGTAGCTTTTTGTGGTTTTAAAACTAAACCTAAAACCTTTAAAACATTTTCGTTAACTGAAAACAACATTTAAAAACTTTTAAGTTATTTCTGATTTTTATTTAGTTTAAATAAATAAGCTAAAAGTGCTCTTTATCTGACCCTCTAACTCTAGCACTCTCTCTTCTAATTCTACTTTATCTATTTATCTATGTATTACATAAGACAAATTTAGCTTTTTGTGTTTAAAACTAAACCTAAAACCATTAAAACGTTTTCGTTAACTGAACAAAAAACATATTTAAAAACGTGTTTTTTTTTATTTAAGCTATTTCTGATTTTTATTTAGTTTAAATAAACTAAAGCTTTTTATTTTACCCTCTAACTCTATAACTCTCTATTATAATTCTATTTTATCTATTTGTTTTCTTTTTAATTTAAAAACACTTCACCCTCTTTTCGTTTTTAACTGCTTGTTTTCTTTCAAAAAGGCCTCTAAGAGTTTCTCTTTCTTTTTTATTCTATCTATTTGTTATATTTTATGTATTATATAAATAACAAAAAACCTTGCTATGTGCACTGCCTTATAGGCACTTGCATATTATTGCTCTTTTGTTGATTTTGATTGCTTCTATTGTCCTCATGTAAGTCACTTTAGATAAAAGCGTCTGCTAAATGACTAAATGTAAATGCTTAATCCAAATACCAAACACAACAAAAACAACTAAAATGAAATCACAAAATAAAAATTTAAATATTAATAGAAACCAACAGCATATCAGGGGTATAGCCTACTAAAATAACAGTGTCTCTTTTGAGAGGAAGTGCTTGTGGCTGATGTGAGGGGATGATGTCATGTGCGGTCAGGTAATGGCGGCTGTGATTGGTCGCTGGAGTTCTGCTGGATGACATCATGCGGCAAGAAGAACCGCAGCGATGATGTCACGGCAGAAGCGAAACTTTTAAGAACCAGAGAAAACACCAGACACTTGCAAAACATCTGCTGTAATGATAGGCACATCTGTTGCTTGCCATATCATATTCAGAATCAGTCAGAATAAACTTTGAGAAAGATGTTAACGAGACTCGACTTGTTAGCATGTTGATTTTTAAAGTTGACAGTTTATGACATTTCACAACGAGTTTTGCAGTTTATCTTCAGTAAATCTGGGTCTGGATGAAGTCCTGAAAGTTGCGGTGTGTCACAAAGCACGAGGTCTTTCATCTCAAGAGAGCAAGAAATCCACTGACAGACTGTTATTATCTTACCTAAAACACACCTGCTGAACTGCATCACTGCACTGCAATATGAAAATGAGTGTCGTGCCTGAACGCGACCTGTTTGAGACACGCAGCTTTCTCTCATGTCTGCGATGACAGACGGGTCGGTGAATGAGTCATCCAGTCTGTCTGGAATGACGTGAAGAAACAGAACAAACTGAGACAGACTAAATCCAGAAGAACTGATGCTTCAAGAAACCTACCTGCAAAGCTCCTGAAAAACTATGCTCAAGTGCACCTAGAGCAAAAGCTGCTGATTTAATCAAATGTTGATTTAATTTAGTAAAATCAAAGTTAACTGATAAAGAGAATCTATTTTTGACAGCATCCTCATTTTACAGCATTTTTACCCAAGTGCCTAAAACTTTTAACAGCACTGTAGCTTTGCAGGTAGGTTTCTTGAAGCATCTTGGAGACGTTGTTCTTCTGGATTTAGTCTGTCTCAGTTTGTTCTGTTTCTTCATGTCATTCCAGACAGACTGGATGATGATCAGATCAGATCTCTGTGTGGAGCACTACATACATTTATATAAGTTTAATTAATATTTACTTAACTAAATATTTAATATTTGTTTTAAACTAAATGGATTTTCCCAGCAACTAGTTGAAATAAAATAAGTTTTACATTTATTTTATTTCAAGTAAGAAAAAATTGTTTTATAGTTTTAGTTTTAGTTAACTATAATAGCTCTGATTTGCTGCAATTTATTATTACCTTACTATTATCAATGTTTAAAATTTATTGATGCTTAATATTTTTGAGGAAACTGAGATACATTTTATTTTTCAGGATTATTTGATGAGGAAAGCTCAAAAGAAATAGAAATCTCTTGTAGCGTTACACATCTTTACTGTCACGTTTGATCAATTTAATGCATCCTTACTAAAAAAAAAGCTGTTTTCACTTGTATTTAAAACTAGAATATGATACCAGAATATGAAACACTAGCCAACAGCCATGAGTTAAATATAGTACAGTTGCTTTATTCATAATTTCACCTGACTAGTTGGTTATATTACAGTTTATAATTATGAGTTAAAGTCTGAACATCATCAATCCCATGCATCCTACACAAAATTCACAGTCAGATCCAAAAAAAAAAAAAAGAAAGAAAGCTGAACAAACACACTGTGATCACATACTTTCACATTAGTAGGCATTCAGGTGTAAAACAGCAGAGCGAGAGGAAGCGCCCTCATGTGGACCAGATGAGGATCTGCGTCAGCCATATATCCATCCTTCAGTTCTCCAAAGCAAAGTACAGCAGCTACAGGACGTCCGAGAACATTTTACTACATATTTACCGTGGTAAAACACGATGCACTGCCACAGACCCTCTACAAACACATAAGGACACACACAGTTAAGGAAAGCAGGAGAGATGGAGAAGCAAAGACGTTCGGGATGCAGTCTGTCTGTGTCTGTATTTGAATGTAATGGAGTTTCCACTGGGAGGTGGGCGGGGCCAGAGGGGGAGGTGATTGACAGCTTCACTATCCAATCAGTTTCTGCACAAAAGAATCAAGCTGGTCTTCATCTTTGATGCCCACGAACTGGTCGATGACATCACCGCCGCGCATGGCGATCACCGTGGGAACTGCTGACACCTACACACATCACGAACAATCAGCATCCCATAATAACCAGAGGAATCAGCTGAGATTTGCTATTATTTGGCATCCCAGAATGATGTATGAGTCATCGACAGTCAATAACCATAAATATATAGCTTGAATTAGTTTATTTTTATATTTTCTGTGATTTTTGTTATTTTATTTTAGTTTTAATCATTGTGTTTCCCATTTTTTATTTATATTTTAATGTCTATAATTTGTATTCAATTTTAAATGCTAGTTAAAGGGATAGTTCACTTTGAAATTAAAATTTGGTATCTATCAGCTTACCCCAAGGGCATCCAAGATGTAGGTGTCTTTTTTTTCTTCAGTAGATCCAATTTTGATATTTTTAGGTCAAACCGTTCTAGTCTGTCAGTCATATAAT
>JAFVLL020003887.1:14234-28438 GCA_021397915.2 Tor tambroides
GTCATGTGCTGGTCCACCCTGTCATCTTGATATTTTACAATATTTTAAATAATAATTCAATCAAAGCTATATAATCCAGTGGGTTCAATAGCTAGGTGTGGGGGCAATAACATGCAAACAAAAAACTGCATCCAAATATCACCGTTTTCTCTAAATAAGAAGAAAAAAACGTGTGAATTGTATGAGTTTCTTTAAAAACACATGGTTTACATAAAATCTTTTATGTATTTATAATTTGAGAGCAAACAAATAACCCTGTTTAGGAAAGGGACATCATACCTTTCAGAAAATATAATTTGCATCTTAATTTTGCAATGAGAACGTATTTAACAGTAATATATATGTCCATGACAGGGTGGACATATCTTATGGTTTATGCTTCAAATAATGGCCCATAATTATCTTAAAAAAAAAAAAAAAAAAAAAATGCGTGGGAGCTCAGCTAATATGTTTCTATAATACTTGAGTGTCTACTATTTATGATATGACATAAAGCAAATGGGAAATTAAAACCAACATTGAGTATTGTGAGGGTTGAAAGGCACTCTCTGGTGATATTGACCCATATCTGACTGCTGCAGTTTATTACTATCTTACTTTAAAATTTGTTGCTGCTTAATATTTTAGTGGAAACTGTGATGCATTTTATTTTTCAGGATTATTTGATGCACACAGCTTAAAAGAAATAGAACTCTTTTATAGCATTACAAATGTCTTTACTGTCACTTTAGATCAATTTAATGCATCTGTACTAAATAAAAGTAGTTTTCACTTGTATTTGAAAATTCAAGAATACCAGAATATGAAACACAAGCCAACAGCCATGAGTTAAATACAGTACAGTTGCTTTATTCATAATTTCATCTGTCTAGCTGGTTATATTACAGTTTATATGATTTAAAGTCTAAACAAAACCATCATCAATCCCATGCATCCTGCGCAAAATTCACAGTCAGATCCAAAAAAAAAAGGAAAGAAAGAAAGCCGAACGGAAACACACTCGCCATGATCATCACACACTTTCACATTAGCAGGCATTCAGGTGTAAAAGAGCGGAGCGAGAGGACGCGCCCTCATGTGGACCGGAGGAGGATCTGCGTCAGCTGTACCATTGATCCTTCAGTTCTCCTCCGAAGCAAAGCACAGCAGCTACAGGACGTCCAAGAACACTTAACTACATTTTTACCGCGGTAAAACACGACGCACTGCCACAGACCCTCTAAAACACATAAGGACACACACACAGTTAAGGAAAGCAGGAGAGATGGAGAAGCGAAGACGTCCCGGGGTGCAGTTTGTCTGTGTCTGTAATTGAATGTAATGGAGTTTCCAACAGGAGGTGGCCGGGGCTAGAGGGGCAGTGATTGACAGCTTCACTATCCAATCAGCTTCTGCAAAAAAGAATCCAGCTGGTCTTCATCTTTGATGCCCACGAACTGGTCGATGACATCGCCGCCGCGCATGGCGATCACCGTGGGAACTGCTGACACCTACAGCACATCAGGAACAATCAGCATCCCATAATAACCAGAGGAATCTGTTCAGATCTGCTGTCTGTTTATTTGGTGCCCCAGAATGATGTATGAGTAATTAACAGTCAATAAGCATGAGTACTCAACTGCTTAAAAGTGATTTTAGTATCAGTTAAATGCTATTTTTTTATTCTACATATTTAAGTTTGACTATCTTTTTGTGTTTTACCAATTTTAATTATATTTTTGTGTCTATATATTGTTAATATTTTTTTATTTCAGTTTCAGTTGTAGTTATTTTAATACTAGTTAAACTAAATGAAAATGGGAAATACTGCCTTGGCAACTAGCTAAAAAAAAAACAAGTGTTTGCATTTTATATTACTTCAGTAAAAGTTTTGGGATTGTACTTCAAATAATACATTTTTTAATGCTTTTAGTTTTAGTTAACAATAATAATCCTGCTGATAAATGCTGATATTGACCAGACTCAAATATTCCAGAGAAATAATAATCAACATTTTTATTGTGTTTACATCAATCAGAGCATGTGAAAATACAATAGATTTATTTAGATTTGATTTATTTGGTGTCTGAGAGACGGTGGTATTTTAGTATCATTTATATCTAATATTATTAGATATATATTAATATTTTTATTATTTTAAAGTGCATTAACTTTTGTGTAATTTTGTCATTTGTATTATTTTTAATGTCTATAAAGTTTTTATTAGTGAAGTTTTAGTTTTAGCTATTTTAGTACTTTAAATAAAAATGAGAAATATTTGTTTTACTTTGTTTTATTTTCAGTAGCAAAAAAACTTTTTTTTCTAAATAGTTTTAGTAAACAATAATCCTGCTAAGACATGCATAATGTCACAGTTTTCATGGTGTTGTTAAAATGTAGTTTATTGCCAATGCAACATTTCTAATTTTCGTTTAATTTAAGTTTTTCTATTTTATTACCAAATATGTTTTGAATAGTTTTAGTTAAGGGGAAGAGTCGTACCCCGTACTCGATGGCGAGGTCTGTGTGTTCATCGATGTCGACTTTGGCCATAGCGACTCGACCCTTCTGTTTGGCGATGGCCTTCTCCAGCCGCGGGCCGAGGATTTTACAGGGGCCGCACCACCTGAACACACAAACACATGGCAGAAATCAGCCGATTCAGCGTCACTGCAGCCACTTCCCAAGAAAATCACTTCAAATCAAACTTTATACGCCATCATCTATTTCCAAACGAACGTGACTGAATCCCATTGCTGTGAACTCTGAGCCACAACAACGAGGCTCACAGAAACTGACCTGAGCTCAGCGGACGTGATCTTTGAACAAACACAAACCTGTCGGTGAGTCGTCGAACACACATAACGCTCTCTATGTAACACAACACCTGCTTCACCAACCATTTTAAAGAAAAGTTTCACTATAATGTCATGTGGTGTAACCATCCTGTGCACTGACTGTGCATGTTAATCATTAGTTTTAAAGTTTCTAAATACATTTTACAATATAAAACATTAAAATCTTGATTATTTTTATTTGTAAATATTATGAATTATTTTTTGATGACGCACCACATGACGTTTTACAGTCTGAACAAACATTATCTTATTATAAAAATATTTGATATCTAATACAGAAATGTAAAAAAAAATCTCATCATAGTGTCTAATAACTCACGTATTTGTGCTATTTAAACCTGCAAAGCCTGACATAAGACTAAGAGTTATAGAAAAATAACATGAAAATCTTTTTTTTTTTTTAATGGAACCATTTATTGAAAATATTCAATAAAAAAGTCTAAAAGAAAAAGGTTGCATTTGTGTTTTTTGTTGAGTATCATATTTGATTCATCAGGCTCTTATAGCTTATATAGTCTGATAAATTGACAATATGGAGGGAAAAAAACGCTTAATTTTTATTTAGAGATCCAAACTGAGCAAAAATCTGCAATTTGGTACAGATGCTGATATTTAAATGGATGAAAAGCATGAAATTCTCATAAATGAGTGAGATCTTTAAAACAGTACAGCAGATACATACATAAAATGTGACCCTGGACCACAAAACCAGTCTTAAGTGTCAATTTTTCGAAATTGAGATTCATCCATCATCTGAAAGCTGAATAAATAATCTTTCCATTGATGTATGGTTTGTTAGGATCGGACAATATTTGGCCGAGATACAACTATTTGAAAATCTGGAATCTGAGGGTGCAAAAAAATCTAAATATTGAGAAAATCACCTTTAAAGTTGTTCAAATGAAGTTCTTAGTGATGCATATTACTAATCAAAAATTAAGTTCTGATATATTTATGGTAAGAAATTTACAAAATATCTTCATGGAACATGATCTTTACTTAATATCCTAATGATTTTTGGCATAAAAGAAAAATGGATAATTTTGACCCATTTTTGGCTATTGCTACAAATATACCCCAGCGACTTAAGACTGGTTTTGTGCTCCAGGGTCACAAATGATCTAAATATCAGTCACTCTATATCTCCAATAATATGTCTTAGTAAGATGAGATTTAAATGATCCAAACATATAATGCAGTGCAATCCTATGATGATTGAGAGATAAAGGAATAAACGTTCCTCAGAAGATCCTGATGATCAGATTTGAGACTAATTCTAAAAAAATGATTGAAGTAAAGCCGAGCTGCTTCAGTCCAGTAAGTGTTCATCTGGAAATATTACTACAGTTATTCTGATGTTTACTTGATGAAAATCAGTAAAGATCTGACAGCAAAGAAACCACCAGCTGAAGGTGGACATTTGTACAATTACACTAAAAGACCTTATACTCGATTAAAAAGTCTAAACATGGAGTAGACTGCGTGTTGATGATGCTGGCTTGAGATGAAACTGTGAATGCTCACTGACTGTAATCAGCGAGGGGTTTCGAGTACGTACTGCGCGTGGAAGTCGATGAGGACGGGCAGCTGGCTGTTGATGACTCTCTCGGTGAAGTCGTCGTGGTCCTGCACGTTAAAGGACACGCTCCTGCAGGAGGCCAGCGGGAGGAGGCGCGGGAGCAAGAGGAGCGGCTGCGACGCGTTCAGACGAGAGGAGAAGGACGAGGAGCACCAGACGCCGGCCGGCAGACGCTGCAAATCTCTGACAGAAACCCCACAAACCCTCCGAACCAGCAGCCTGAATGCCATCTGACTCCACAGAGAGACATTATTAACATACTGAACACCATCATCATACTAGACGAGTCGGATAAAGCCATTTAAATGGGTAATATTCAACAATCTGGAGCCTCATTGAGACCTTTGGGACTGAACGATGTAGGGCCTTGAAAATGAAAAGTTTATTAAGAACTACAATCTAAAATCATATTGCGATATCTTTAATACTTCTTGAGTTATAGGCATGCAAACCTGGGAAAAAGAATATTTATGGCACTCGGACAGTTATGTTCAGAAGGAAACGAGATGCACCTCTAGTTTCAACATTATTTTCGTTCCTTCAGGCAGGCATGCAAACTTTGGAGAAAAAACTTCAAGTGCTGTTTCCCCATTTTGAATGGTCACCACTGGCACGTAATGCAACAAAGATTGCTGAAGTCAACAGCATTTACTAACAGACCTACCAATCTCTGTGTAAAAATAACATTATGATGCTGCCATCTTTCTGAAGTAATTTTTACCCCCCTGTAATTTGGCTCTGAATCTCAGGTGAAAATGTCCATTTTGACATTTTCAAAATTGAATTGAATATTTTTGTCCCCCCACCACACCACACCACACCACCACTACAAAATAGTGGATTACTCAGTAAATATTCATACATGACATTTAATATTTTGGCTTTCATCACTATACATGCTTATCTGTCTTCAGAAAAAAATATTAGCAAAATCAAACATTTGAAATTTCTGAAATTTGGTTGATTTGACACTGAATGCCCCAATAATAATAATAATTAGTAAGTAAGTATTAGTAAGTAAAACTGCATGAATGACAGTCGTAAAATAATTAAAATTGTGTTTAAAACACTTTTAGATGTATTCTAAATCCGTTTTATTTTACACTATATAAACATAAATTCATGCTGTATATCTTTTATAGTTATCATACATGTATATATAAATGGTGTGTATGATAATATAAATATTCTAAATTATTTTGTAATTATCATACTTGAAGTTTTATTATTAGGCTATTTTTTATTTATACGTTGTTATTTTTTTTCTTATAAACACTCACTCTCTCTCTATATATATAATATTAAAAATATATATCAATATTTTTAGATTAGATTTTAGATTAGATTAATCGCATCCAAAATAAATGTTTTTGTTTACATTATCTATGTATGTGTACTGTGTATATTTATTATATATAAATACACACACATACAGTATATATTTTGAAAATATTTACATGTTTATACATTTATATATTCACATTCTTATATTTTATATTATATATAACTATATTCAATATATAAACATGACATTTTTCTTAAATATATACATGCATGTGTTTGTATTTACATATACATAATAAATATACACAGTATACACATATATTATGTTAAAAAAAACCTTGTATTATGGATACGATTAATCGCGATTAATCGTTTGACAGCACTAATGGTAATACATTGACTTTTTAAAAATCTACATGGTGTTTAAAAGTAGCCTACAACACATTTTGGTGGCACACTAATTTAATAGTTTTAATTGCACATTACTTCATACTTAATCGTAATCCAGCATGTTTTGCACAAAAAAATAAAATACAGATTTTTAAAAAAGTAAATATCATTCAAACGTTATTCAATCTAGTAATCATGTGTTATGAAACACTGTTTGTAGTTTCAGACGCTGCTGACAGTCTGACAGACAGAGAGTCTCTGTAAAATCACCTCTCTTCATGTGTGTTTATGCTCGTGTCTGTGGTTTTTCATGTTTTATTCGCGGTTGTGTGTAAATCTGTGTGTTTTTAACCTCCACGTGACTTTGCGCTTCTGATGCTCCGAGCGTGTGTTTTTGATAAATCCGGCGCGTTTATGAACGCATCTGTAACGCGACACACCGGATTACTCCAGCTTCAGCGTTGTTTTATATGTTCATGATAGTTATGAGACATTAAATAAACTCTTACCGTGAGCTCTGGAGTCCTCTGGTCACACGGACCCCTGACGCACTTCCACTCACGCGCAGCGGATGATGCGTCACAGCGTCACGACGCGACGCGGAGACGAACTGCGACTTTATTTTGTTTTACTTCACTACATTCAAAAGCATTATACTTTTTACTGTACTACGTTTCATATTAAATATCACTTAATACAGTTACATTAGTACAAAATCTAGTAGGCTACTTTCTTTCTTTTACTCAAGTAAGGATATAAATCGGTTATAAATAAAACAATGTTCTAAATCGTTATCAGATTATATTTGGGATGTATTTGTACATCAGATTTTGCAGTAATATTGCTAAAATGTGTTAAGAATATTTTCTATTTAAAGAAATCTTTGATGTCACACTTTAGAAAAGGATGTTTCAAAAGTGGGACAGCACGTTTTGACTAATGTGGGACAGTCAAATTTTTAATTTTTTAATTTTTAGGCTTATAATGCAGCAGTATTATTTGTTTTAAGATCCAGATTAAAAATTTTGAGACTAAAGGACGATAAGATCCTGGACCATGATAAGGCCATGAGTGGCCAGGACTACTAATTTCTGTTATGGAGTGTTTTTACCATTATAAATTGCTTGAGACATGCTTTTGAAAATACATGTTCCATATTCTTACCATGTGCAGAGTATAGAAGTTTAATAACAGTTTTAAAGGCATTCCATGTTCCAAAGTCTGAATATTTTTAAAATCGTTTATGAAATTATTTTGCTATCTTTATTAAGCCCAATTTTATATTTTTGATTTCATTACATGGTTATTATTATTGTTGTTGTTGCCAGAAATCTGATATTTTTTAAATAAATTCTTTTGATTTCTGTGTTACATAGTTGTATTTAACATTCCACATATGAACATAATACTTATATAAATGGTATAAGATTTTGATTTATTGATTTATTTATTGACTTCATATGGAAATATGATACACAAGTCAAAATTGCACAAAGTGTCCCACATTACACTAATATACCCTAATTCAAAGTTTTACTTGAGTACAAGAAAATACTACATGTTTAACGTCCTTAAGAATTAAAGGTAAAAAACAACAACTTTTATTTATGAAATGTAGTGAAGTAAAAAGTACGAAATTATGCTTTGGGATGTAGTGAAGTAAAACTTTTCCAAAGAAAACACTCTGATGAACTACAGATACTTTTTAAATTTACTTGAGGACAGTAAAAATACTTCACTACTGTGTATGTTGCTGTGAATAAAATAAAACAAAACAGAATAGAATAGAATAGAACAGAACAGAATAGAATAGAATAGAATAGAATAAATTACTGTAATGTTGGAAATGAAATGAAACGAAATTTAAAAATTAAAAAAAAACTAAAACATGTGGGCACTGACTGCTGTGTTTGGAAACGAAAGAAAAGAAAAGAAAAGAACAGAAAAGAAAAGAAAAGAAAAGACAAAACAAAACAAAACAACAGAATTAAAAAAACAAAATAAAAACTCATTTGTACTGGAAATAAAATAAAATATTATTTTCCATCTAAGCTGGTTCCTAATTAAATAAAAAACTTAAAATAAATAGAAAAAATAATGAAAATTAAATTAAATTAAATACAATCATAATTAAAATAAAATAAAATAAAAATCTAGTGGGTAGTGACTGTTTTTTTTTTTATTGTCTCTATTTCCTCTACTCCGTTTCGTAATAAAATAAAATGAGAAAAATAATAAAATCAAAATAAAATAATAAATAATCAAATTAAATAAAAATCTAGTGGTCAGTCACTGTGTTTTTCCCCTCTCTATTTGTCTCTACTCTGTTTCCTGAGTTCATGCGGCCATCAGTCAGAGATCATGATGGATTTTGAGTGTGTTGGTCAGAGCTTCTGTCCTGCCATCTGTTTCATAATTGATGGACAGACAGATATATAAAAGAGGAGATCCGCACATGATTCTGAAGGGCACGACATGAAAAACTGACAGAGAGAGAGAGAGACACAGAGAGATGCTGACTGGTCTTTCAGGACTCCATGGCAACAGATGCTGAGTGTGTTTGATGAGAGATGAAGCATCAGACTGTAAGAGGCTCTTCGTGTTGATCTGTGTGTAAATCTGACCTCTTCATCAGGTAGATGTTTGTTTCTCATTCACTTTCTCTTCTTAAACTAAACTCGTTCTCTCTTCATCTCATTCTCATCTCTTGTTTTTTTTCTCTCTCTCTCTCTTTAGTGCTTCAACCTGCTTTATTCTTGTCATTTATGATGTTGTATGATTACCATATTTATAAGGCATTGTTTTTACATTATACTCAGAGTTTCTTTAAAGGATTTCCACCATGGTAATAGAAATAAACATTGAAATACCATGCGTTTTTCTTTTTCTTTCTTTCTTTTTTTTTAATGGCAACTAAATCTAAGAAGTACTTTCCTTCTTTGTTCATCAGAAATGTACTTCTTGAAATTATACATTTGTTTTTTATATTATAGTTTATGGATGCTGCTAACTGTTTAACCAGGAGTTTGCAATCTTTTAGATGCTAAACATGATTATATTAATGCAAGAGAACCCCATCCAAAAACATCTATATGGTTTAATCTACAGAGACCCACTTTATATAAAAAGTTAATATTACAAATATGTCTAAATATTTTGTTTGGTAAATATATTCATCATTATGCACTGTGTCTACTTGCTTTAATGTGATTTTTTTATGTGTTCGTTTTAATCTAATGTTTATTATTTGATCAATTACTTATTCATTTATAATTGTATTATTTTAGTTATTCATTAGTTATTTATTTTTACATTTTCACAATTTTTTTTTAAAATTAACATTTAGTGCTTTTAATTCAATATATTTTAATCTAAATGTTCTTTTTTTGTTTGTTTTAATTTAATTTTTATTTATTTATTCAATGCAATCTAATTTCTAGTTATTTATGTTAGTCCTATTATTTGTTTTGATAGTTTTACACATTTAGATTTTTATATATTTATTATCAGATGTTTATTTATTCTATTCAATCTATTTTTAGTTATTTTTTTATTTTTATTAATTGTATTATTTAGAATTGATTTTATACTTTTTCCATAAATATTTTTTCCATTAACATAAACACTTCCTTTTATCCCCAATGGGGATCTCTGGACCATAATTAAATAAAAAAACCCAGGCCCAGACAAGTAACATATGAGTTTGTTATCGCATATAGTAAAATGTCACTCCTGTAAATAACCGAACTGATTAAACAGGAGTGAAATCTGTATTAATCTGCAGTGTGAATGTGGCTTTTGAGGAGTTGAAGACGTTGATCTCTGCTGTTCCTCCTCCAGTCTCTAACATGGACAAGACTCAAGAGAGTTCTGCTGGATTTGGGATCATCGCCAAAGAAATCCTCAAAACTAGTGAGGACAATGGAAAGTGTCACACAGTTAACCTCCGTCCCGCTCCGCTCTTCCGTACAGTGGGTCTGACTGCTAGTTTACCACCACACTGTCGCCTGCGTTCGGTCTTAAACACATCGGGTCAGTCTGTTGACCAATCTGACCAGTTAACAGATCAATCGCACCGAAATTCAACCTTCAATGGACTCAAATGCATTCAAGACAAGCCACTACCCAAAATTTTACATGCAAACCCTCAAAAAAATGAGCTATCTGTGAATAAACAGCTACAAATGGTCGGCGTTCAGCGCTGGCATCACGGCAAACGGCTAAACGCTACAACGAGGACCAGCGGCAGAGACACAGGAATAAGGGCTGAAAGGGAAGAGCATTTGTTTGAAGAAGTTTGGCGGGAACAGGCACCTAAGATGACGAGAAAGAAAAATAAACATGTAAAAATAAAAATGAGACGATACGAGGTGTCAGACCTCAGCCAGTGGATACAGAGTTTAGAAATAACAGACAGCAAGAGGAAACAAACCACAAAACCACACTGGAACATCTCGAGTGGGCGGGGTAACTGGGCGGAGTCTTTGTGTAAAGGGGCGGGGCAGACGCAGAGAGACCGACGCCCACATTTCTTGCCGCCCATCACTCAAAGCGACTGCTTGCTTAACGTCCCTCTGCTGCTTCCAGACAATTCCCCGCCTCCATCGCCCTGCTCTCCTTCAGACATCCTGTTCTTCCCTCTATCTGTTCCTCACATCCAGCCTTTTCCCAGAGAGAGGAGAGGAGACACCTCAGCTCAACCTGACTGACTCTGTCTATTACTTATTTCAAGTCAATCCTCATGTATGACTTTACAGTATCAATTGTACAGTATAAATGTTTGGACAAACTTTTTTTGTTCTTATTTATTAGCACATTTTAAAATAACACTATGTCATGAAAACTATTAAATAACATATACGATATTAAATAACACAAATGATATAGTCTGACAGTGATGTTGTGATTAAAACACGTGCGACAAATGAAAACTAGCTTATATTTGAGTGTCTTCTTCACACGCTAGATATTCACCAATCAAACTTCATAAATACTGTTTAAGAAATGTGTGTGGTGAGCACTTCACGATGCTTTTTTAATTCACCCAAAAATAACAAACATTGCACAATTTATATTTGTGTACAAACTATTTAAAGGGACAGTTTACACCAAAATGAAAATTTTGTCATTATTTACCTACCTTCAAAATTATTCCAAACCTGTATGAGTTTCTATCTTCTGTTGAACATATTTTGAAGAATGTGGGTAATCAAAGAGTTGTTGGTTCTCATTGATTTACACAGTATGGCAAAAAAAAAAAAGCTAAGTAACGGAGACCAGAAACAGACAGGGTTACTTGTTGAAGAAAGAAAGAAAAAGAAAGAAAGACATCACAAAATTGTTAATACAAATGTAAAATAAATTTAGTGTAATTTGTGGAATAAAAATATTCAATTATAGCATTAAAAAAGAGCTAACTATAATAAGTCAGAGTTATTATAGTTGACTAAGAAGTATAAAAACAGTTAGATCATGCCTCCACACCAGATAATTAAGATCCATCCACGGATGCCAGATCCTGTCAGAAAATATCCACAAACAACCCCTGAAACCACACAGTCATAAGACTAAACAACAATGGAAAAATAATTTAAAAAACAACAATATTATAATTTTATAATATAACATAATACAAAGGACTAATCAATTAATGAATCAGTGAAATGGGTATATAAATGACTATAATGATTATTATAAATGATTATACGATTAAATGGAATAATAAAAATTATTAAATTAATAAATGATTATTATTGGATAAATGAATGAATAAATGATTATAAAAGAAAGAAAGTAAAACAGGAACACAAATGTATGATTGCTCTCTTGAAGCAAAACACACACAGGCTGCATTTAAGCATCCTCAGATCCTTCGAAGTGTAATAAAAAATGTGGTATATATACATAAAAAACTATAATATTATCACTATGATACTAAAATAACACTGATCTACATTCATATTCACATTTAAATTAATATACAAGAACCTTCTCAACCAAAACTGACCTGAACTGAGCTAAATTTTGGTGAAAATAAATTCACCACACATACACAAATGTGTGAAGAAAGTACTCTTTGCATAATTTCACCACTTGATGTCAGTAAAGTCACACTGAAGTCTCCACTTCTGACTGGAGTCATGAGTACTTGAATTTTTATGAGCAAGAATGCATATTTTCTATTACATGTATTTCTAATCACTATTTATGACAAATACATTTCCAGGACTTAAAATCTAATTACCAATCCAAAACATGTAACCTTTAATTCTGAAAATAGTAGGCCTACTGAAATCACATAATCATACATTTGTTAAAACAACAACAAAGACAAACAGTTCAAGAGATCAGTGTTTTTTTTTCTTTCTCTGAATCTGAGTAAATAAGAGATTTCAGTGAGTCCCAGAGACACCGAGAATTTATTCTGAGTATCAGATTTTTAAACAGCTGTAATTAAGTATTTCTGTACTTTTTAAATTTTATTAACATTTTTGTGGATTAGCAAGAATCTTTTACATGCTTTTAATTTCAGTGAACTAATAACCATTTAACCTTTAATTGAAACAAACAATTAATGATTTAAAATAAAAAATGTTTAGGATGACAGGTTTAGAGCCTAGAAAAAAAGACACATTCACTGAAAAAATCCGGGTAATGGCAATTCGCCTGAAAATACAAATACAAAAATTGTCTCTAATTGTGTATAGTGTTACAAATGAAAACTTTTTTTTTTTTATTGTTTATTGATCTGTTGTAAAACAGCAGTATGTTGGTGTGAATGTGTCTTTAGTGCTGGATATCAGTCATGTGATCACAGCTGTATGATATTCTGATCAACAGCACTCTTACTCATGTGATAGGAATTAAGTATTGAAACATGATCAAAGCAGAAAGATCCAGACCTACAGCTGTATTGTTGACTATTAGAGTTAAAACAAATTAACCAAAATATATCATCTGTACGTAAACCTGCTGCCACCAGCTGTCAAAAATGTTTATCAAACAACAAAAGAAAAGGTGAAAATCACCCACTGAATCACTTTAGTAACTTTAATAAGAATAATTTATATTTAATGCATACAGTGAAGACTGTGCAATGGTTTATTTTTACATTTATTACTTCATTAAATGTCTGTAGTATGCTATTTCTGTTGCCTTTACTATATAGGCATATCTAAAAAACTTAAACTATTTAATTTGTATTTTTGATTAATATATTTACTTATTCTTTTGCTTGTAATTAATGATTAGACTGTTGACTTGCCTTCAGTAAGCTTGAGAATGTTTTACTTACATTAGTTTAGTATTTTTAGTTATTTTTTTTAAACATGGTGGCAGCTTCAAGTTTCAAAGAAAAATTATTTTTCTAACATTTTTGCGGCAATAGTTTTTATAGGCCCAAAACCACCTTGGGTGTGCATTATTTTCTAAAAATGAAATGGCCTGTCGTCAATTATTCCTTACATAATGTAATTTTTTTTTTAAACTATAAATGCATTAAAAAATAAAACAGTTTTGAGCTGGCTGTGAGTTATGGAAAGTACATGTAGGGCTTTTATACAGAGCGTGTGCCATTGTAAAGACTTGGTTAATCCTTTAAAGCCTTGTTTTCATCCAAGAAAAAATAAAAAAATGACGTCTACCCTTTCTAAGGTTTAACCATTCAACATATAAAACCCCAAAACCACAGCCACACTCAGAGATAAGAGGCACATTTTCTGCTCTTCAAGACCAGTCAGCAGGGGTTCAGATAAAAAATCGGCAGCTGGCAGCAGCAGCTGTCATCGACAGCCGGAAGGCCGTTGACTGTTCGCAAAGAGCTTGATTGACAGGCGATCTGACCAATCAGAACGCGGATATTATGTGCCGCCGCTGCTATCCGCCATCTTGCCCGACAGCTACGGCCTGTCGCCATAGAAATGCATGTTAAAACGGGGTAAAAAAAGATTGACTGAATTGAAACTTTTTCAATATAACTAAATATAAAAATATGCAGAGGGTTAAGCTGTGCCTTTGTTGGTTGCCACGGTAACGGTAATAAGCTTAAGTTATTAATAAGTTATTCCTTTAAAGTACTTGTTTTGCCTACCAGAAAATCTGTCATGTCTGGCGCT
>JAFVLL020003889.1:0-13390 GCA_021397915.2 Tor tambroides
CTGAACCTAAACATAGGAGCCTGATAGAAATGCTCATTTTCAAAGAAAATTTCAGATGGCACTTAAAGGCTTTTGCATCTGAACTCTTCATATATATATATATATATATATATATATATAATTATTTATTTTTGCCAATATTTTTTAGGGTGAGAGATATTTGATTCTATTATATATATTTAAATTATTTTTAATACATATTCATAATTATGCATATTTTCATTACTATTTATCAATATAAATATATATTACATTTTTGGCAATTGTATAAGACAGCAGAGACTAATAGAAATGAATAATTTTTAATAATAAATATTGTTTATATATATATATATATATATATATATATATAAATTTATTAATTTAATAATATGTATTAAAATGTAGGTATATTGTTAATAATATATTAATATAGATACATATATTTAAAGATTTATTTTTTGCATTTTTGACATTTGTATAAGACAATAGAGACCACTATAAATGATTTTTTTTTATAATAAATATTTATATATTTTAATGTCAACAGTTATTCATTCATATTTGACATTTTTTTTGCATTTACGTTGTATAGGAAAGCAGAGGCTTCATTATTATATTTTAATAATAATTAATGTAATAGTAAATTATATATAGCCTATGCATATATTTAAAGATTAATTTTTGGCATTTTTATATTAGAATATTTCCTTAATATAATATTAAAAATAATGACATATTACATATTTATAATAACATAGTATTTATATAGATTATTATATATTTTAATATCCACATTGTTATAAAAATGATTTATGTTTAAAAATATTTATATTTTTATATTTATTTTGCATGCATACAGTAGAGACTGACAGGAAGCCATGTGGGAGAGAGAGGGACAGAGTTATGAGCATGATACGATCAGATGGTTTGTTGTATATTGTTATTGTGTTTGTCTGTGTGTTTCTGCATCAGAACAGACCTGAGGCTCAGTTTTGTCAGGAGCAGAATAGCTCGTCTGATCAAACTACAGCAGAGAGGAGAAGAGAGGAGCACAGAAATATTAGTAATTGTTGGTCTGATTGTGCTGCAGGCTGTTGTTTGGCGTCAGCGAGGCCCGTCACGACCGAAGCCACAAACACAGCATCACTCAGAGAGAAAGAGAGACGCAAAGAGACGAATAATTCAGTTTGTAATGACTTCTCTGCACAACACCTTCATGTAATTCCATTATGGATTTTGCCATAAAGTGATAAATTCATTATTCAGGTGGACAGTAAAAAGCAGCAATAACATCCTCTAATATGCACATTATTCACGGCGTTACTCCGAGAGCTGATTTCTGCTGCTCTCCTCTTTCATTTATGAAGCTCTTTCTCAGGCTGTGATGGGAACGGGATGCATTGTTCTAAAAACTGAATTAGCAACGGCGTCCCGTCACTTTAGCGCCGCGGCTAATGTGAACTCGAGGCACGGAGGCTTTTTGCCATCATCCGTTTAAAAGGCTTTTTTTTTCCCTGAAAGACATCGGCTCAGGTTTATGACACTGACACGCGTGTGAAAACCAAGAGCTGCTTCCATGCAAACGCTGTAGGATCATGTGTCTGGAATCAGCTTCGCAAAGTTTCCAGAGCTTCCAACGCTGAATCTGGTTGACAAACAAGTCAAATTTACTGTAGATATGATTTATGTTACTGCATATCCTTCAGCATTAAATATTGTGTATCATTATACTAGATAATAATCAGATAATTTTAACATTTTCTGAAAAAAAAGGAGTGGTGCAAAACTCTGTTTGTCAAGTTGTTGCTATGAATTTGTTAGGGTGTTGCTATGCAGTTGTCAAAGGGTTGTTATGTGGTTGTCAAGGTGTTGTGTGGTTGTCAAAGAGATGCTATGCGGTTTTCAAGGTGTTTCTATGCTGTTGTCAGGATGTTGCTATGCGGTTGTTAAGGTTTTTCTGTGTGGTTGTCAATGTGTTGCTATGTGGTTTTCAAGGTGTTGCTATGCAGTTGGCAGGGTGTTGTTGCTGTGCGGTTGGCGGGATGTTGCTATGCAGTTGGCAGGGTGTTGTTATGTGGGTGTCAGGGTGTTGCTATGCAGTTGTCAGGGTGTTGTTATGTGGGTGTCAGGGTATTGCAATGCGGTTGTTAAGGTTTTTCTGTGTGGTTGTCAATGAGTTGCTATGTGGTTTTCAAGGTGTTGCTGTGCGGTTGGCAGATGTTACTATGCGGCTGTCAAGGTGTTGCTGTGCTTTTCCCAGGGTGTTGCTATGTGGGTGTCAAGGTATTGCTATGCGGTTGTTAAGCTATTTCTGTGTGGTTGTCAAGGTGTTGCTATGTAGTTTGTCAGGAAATGTCGGGCTGTTGCTATGTGGTTTTCAAGATGTTGCTGTCCCGTTTTCAAGGTCTTGCTGCACGGCTGTCAGGGTGTTGCTTTGCGGTTGTCAGGGTGTTGCTATGCAGTTGTCAAGGTGTTGCTGCCCAGTTGTCAGGGTGCTGCTATACGGCTATCAAGGTGTTGCTACGCAGATGTCATGGTGCTGCTATATGGTTGTCAAGGTGTTGCTGCCCAGTTGTCAGGGTGCTGCTATGTGGTTTTCAAGGTTGGGGTTAGAGCTTAGAACCATGTGCGGGTGTCAAGGTGTTGCTATCTGGTTGTCAAGGTGTTGCTGTGCTGGTCTCAGGATGTTACTATGTGGGCGACAAGGTGTTGCTATGCGGTTGTCAGGGTGCTGCTATACGGCTATCAAGGTGTTGCTACATGGTTGTCATGGTGCTGCTATATGGCTGTCAAAGTGTTGCTATGTGCTTTTCAAGGTTAGGGTTAGGGTTAGAGTTTAGAACCATGTGTGAGTTAAGGTGTTGCTATCTGGTTGTCAAGGTGTTGCTGTGCTGTTCTCAGGATGTTACTATGCAGGTGTCAATGTGTAGCTATGCGGGTGACAGTGTTGCTGTGTGATTGTAAGGGTGTTGCTGTGCGGTCGTCAGGGTGTTGCAATGCTGTTGTCAAGGTGTTGCTGTGCAGTTGTCAGGATGTTGCAGTGCGGTCGTCAAGGTGTTTCTGTGTGGTTGTCAGGGTGTTGCTTTGCGGTCGTCAGGGTGTTTCTGTGCGGTTGTCAGGGTGTTGCTGTGCTGTTGTCAAGGTGTTGCTATGCGGTTGTCAGGGTGTTGTTGTGCGGTTGTCGGTGTTGCAGTGCTGTTGTCAAGGTGTTGCTGTGCAGTTGTCAGGGTGTTGCGGTGTTGTTGTCAAGGTGTTGCTGTGTGGTTGTCGGTGTTTCTGTGTGGTTGTCAGGGTGTTGCTGTGCGGTCGTCAGGGTGTTGCGATGCTGTTGTCAAGGTGTTGCTGTGCGGTTGTCAGGGTCTTGTTGTGCATTGTAAGGGTGTTGCAATGCTGTTGTCAGGGTGTTTCTGTGCGGTTGTCAGGGTGTTTCTGTGTGGTTGTCAGGGTGTTGCTGTGCGGTCATCAGGGTGTTGCTGTGGGGTTGCCACGGTGTTGCGATGCTGTTGTCAAGGTGTTGCTGCGTGGTTGCCAGGGTGTTGCGATGCTGTTGTCAGGGTGTTGCTGTGCGGTCGTCAGGGTGTTGCGATGCCGTTGTCAAGGTGTTGCTGTGCGGTTGACAGGGTGTTGCGATGCCGTTGTCAGGGTGTTGCTGTGCAGTCATCAGGGTGTTTCTGTGCGGTTGTCAGGGTGTTGCTGTGCTGTTGTCAAGGTGTTGCTGTGCGGTTGTCAGGGTGTTGCAATGCTGTTGTCAGGGTGTTTCTGTGCGGTTGTCAGGGTGTTGCTGTGCGGTCGTCAGGGTGTTGCGATGCTGTTGTCAAGGTGTTGCTGTGTGGTTGCCAGGTGTTGCGATGCTGTTGTCAAGGTGTTCAAATTGAGAAACACTGAAGACTGCTAAAGGCTGTCTGGCTGAAGGGTGGCTGTAAAGAGTTTTGCTTTGATTGTACAGTGTGTCTGTAACAGGCAGTGATATTTTGCATCTAGTGTCATTCAGACATGTCTGATTGTGTCAGTAGTGTCTGTTGAGGCTGTGACTCTCAGAACCGTTGCGTGCGGTTGTGTTCCGGTTCAGGACGGTGACTGACAGACTCACTCTCATCAGACTCACAGATGGCTTCAGTTCTTCATGCGAGCATTCACAGCTGCAGACGAGCCGCCCGCTGCTTCACGTCCCTGTTCCTCCGTCTGTCTCCTCCAGAGCCTGAATTACAAATAATTCATTAACAATTTCATTCTTTAGAAAAACATCTTTTTATGCAAATATATCAGATGTGGTGTTCTGTGAGTGTTTTAAATCAGAGTCTGACACACACTGGACTCTCAGACTTTCAGATCATCTCTTTTTCCTCTTGCTTACCTTCACAAATGAATCTGTAGAACAAGCTCTCCAACACACATCACACACACGTTTCTAATCTGTTCAAACATTAATAGCGGCGTTGTGTGAAGTCTAATGTTAACACACATATAACTGCTTTAAGATTGATGGAGGTGATATGTGTGAGGTCGTCTGGTGTTTGAGATCTCGCAGGTGTGCAACAGGTGTGCTCATCCTCAACCACTGATATCTGATGGAAATATTGATTTTGTTTTGTTAAAGATATAGAAGAGAAATTACCTCTGGATTTCGTTTATAAATACATTCTGTTTGGTCTTTCACAAGAAGGTTTCTTCTTATTGCCTTCGGATCTGATCAAACCTGAAAGATAAAGAAGTTCAAGGCAATCTGTTTAAAAGTGAATCATTGATTGTGGTTATGTTCGTATTATTTTCTACGGAAGCCCTGAATCGCAATATGAGAGAGAGAGAGAGAGAGAGAGAGAGAGAGAGAGAGAGAGAATCAAGATGAGGGGAAAAAATAGTATCTTAGATACTTCCTGAGCTGAAGTCCTAAGATTTCTCTCTCTCTGAATTTTTTTCTCAACAAAATTCTTTTTTCTCTCTACAAAAACTTTCTTAATTAAAAAAAAAAAAAAAAAAAAAAAAAAAAGATTTTGGAGAGAGAAAAGAGTTTTCAAGAGAGAAAAAAGTTTTTTTTTGGAGATAAAAAAAACTTTTTCTTTGTAATTCTTTGTAATTCTTTGTGGTATGTAGCACTTAAAGTGGTTCCTCTATGATTATGAGCCAAAGAACCACTTTTTTGTTTCAGAGTGTAGCACTCTCTGTTCTAATTCTATTCTTAAAAAAAAACTTGCCCCTTTTAGGCTTGCATTCATTTACTAACTGCTCATTTTCTTCTCTATTCTTTTTGTATTCTGTCAGTTTGTTTTCTTTTTATTTATTATACAATCAACACTTCTAACACTAGCTTGCTCTATTCTTTTTCTATTTTATCTGTTTTCTTTTTATTTATTATATAATAATAAAAAATAAATAAATAAAAAACCTTTGAGACTTGTTATAGCACTTGCGTATCATTGCTCTTTTGTTGATTCTGTTGCTTCTATTGTCTCTTTGGATAAAAGCTAAATCTGCTAAATGACTAAATGTAAATGTAAATGAATATTAGTTGTCTTTTAAGAGGACATGTGAAGATATAAATGATAGATACTTGGAATATCATGACACATAATTCAGACTGGAACATTGTGCACATAAACACTGCTCATGCTTGATGATGTCCAGAGTTAGATGAGTTACAGTAAAGAAAAGTGTTAAAGTTGTACTGATTCAGCTGCCAGGTAAACATCGTCTCATTACACGTGTGTGAATCACATCTCAACAGGTGCTCAGATTCATCAGTGAGAGAACATGTGAACACAGGTGTGTGTGTGTGTGTGTGTGTGTGTGTGTGTTCATTCAGACCCAAACGTCAAAGCAGGAGAAACAGAAATTAAACGTGCTATTCTTCAGTCTGCGTAAAAAACACAATCAATTCCTCACAAATGTCATTTCTTCACGTCTTGCACCTCCTTCATTTCAAGCGTCTTTAACAATGGAAACCCGCAGCTCGATATTCACATGACGAGACGCTCCTGTTCAGATTTCAATTCTTCTCTTTTCAGAAAAGAGGGAAAACTACAGGGAATAATTCACAGAAAAATAAAAATTGTCATTTACTGTCTTGTGTGATTTTCTGCTCTCTCCATGATCAGGGTTTGCTGGTTTACATCAAGAGGTCTGTAATATCTGGAGACAGAGATATGCATTATTATCATTCATATTCATCTCTATAACAGTCTGCCGCTTCACTTCTGATGAGCCATATTTTAACCATGTTCATATATATATATATATATATATATATATATATATATATATATATATTGTTTTCACAATCAACAGATTCATACTGATTCTAAGCAGTTTGAATACAAGCATTGTATTAAATGCAATCATAATAAATATGATTATTTAAATAAAATCAATGGATGCAAATAATTAATAATAAATTATTCCATGATTTGTGTGTGTGTGGAGATATATAGCTTGTTTAATTTATGTATTATGCATTACGAATATTAGTTTGTTTCAGTGTTATTTTTAGTATCATTGAGATCCTATTATAGTTTTTGTTAATATTTTAAATTAAATGTTATTTTTAATTTTAGTCATTTTGATTTAAGTTTTAGTAATTTTGTACATTTTTGTGTTTTACTTACAGTAGTTTGTTAGTTTTAGTTGGTTTAGTTAGTTTTTAGGTAGTTTTAAAAATGTCTGTATAATTTCTATGAATTTCTTTAAATTTTAACAGTACATCAAGATAACCTAAATAAAAATGAGAAATGTTGCCTTGTCAATAGCCGAAGTAAAATAAGTTTCAGGTAACATTTATTTCATGTCAAGTAATGAAAATGTTTAGGTTTTTAGTTAACTATGATAACCCTGATTTCGTTATTTGAACATTTGGATGTACATTTGATCAGCTTCATAACTCCCGGTTTGATTGGGAGGCAGCTGGCGCGTTTTGGCTGCCGCTCTATTTCACCGTTTGTTTGTTTTTGTGTTTTTTACGTTAACGAGGTTTAAAATCTACCGTTTTTTGCAATGTTGTGTGACTATTCCATATTCTTTGGATTATTGTTTTTATCTGCCTGCGTTTGTTTATATGAGTGGTTCGGTCTAAGATGGCTCTGTCCGTGCGGGTGTTCCTCAGGTTCAATTTTAGGCCCCTTACTTTTAGCATTTTTAATTTCCACTTGGACTGCTTTTAAAATCCCTTGGGCTCAATTATCATTTTTATACAGATGACCTCCGATTTATATTCATTCTAGGCCTGGTCAAAATTTGGATGTACCTTTCTTAACACATTGTATTTCTGAGATAAAAATATGGATGTCTGAAAATTTCCTCTGTCTAAACAATGATAAGACTGAGATCCTGCTCATTGGCACCTCCTATCAGCTTCGTAAAGCTGGCTCAATAATTTTAAACATCGATGGTTCTGTTTTGGAGTCACAGTCTAAATTAAAAAATAATTAGAAGTAATATTTGATTCAAGTTGGTCTTTTGACTATCATGTGCAGTATACTGTCAAAAACTCTTTTTTTCATCTCAGAAATATTGCTAGACTCCGTTCTATGGTATCCCTCCCTGTGACTGAAAGGCTTATTAACACCCTCGTTTTTTCTCGCATTGACTACTGCAATGCACTTCTTGTTGGGGTTTCTAAAACCACACTTATTAAATTGCAATGTGTGCAAAACTCAGCTGCTAGGATCCTGACTGGTGCCAGGAAAAATGAGCATATTACACCAATTCTAAAGTCTTTGCATTGGCTCCCAGTCAGGTTCAGAGTTGATTTTAAAATTCTTATGCTCACATATAAGGCACTGCATGGTCTGGCCCCTTAATATCTGTCTGCACTTTTATCTTTATATATACACCCAGCGTGTTTGATCCTCACCGTGGTTTGTGGTAGTTCCACAATTTCGGTTGCGCTCTGTAGGGGACAAGGCTTTTTTCTCTTCCTACGCTCTAGGCTTTAGAATTCACTCCCTCTACAAATTAGAGATGCACAGAATTTAAGTATTTTTAAATCTTACTTAAAAACTCATTTTTTTAGGTTAGCTTTTTCTCGACTGTCTTGATGTTCATATTTTAGTTCGTTTTTAATTGGTTGTCATGTGTGTGTTGTATTTTTACTTGTTTTTTTTTATTATGTAAAGCACCTTGAGAAACTGTTTTAAAGGCCTTTATACTAAAAATAAAGTTATTATTATTATTATTATTATTATTATTATTATTATTATATGTGACCCTGGAGCACAAAAGCAGTCTTAAGTCGCTGGGGTATATTTGTAGCAATAGCCAACAATATATTGTATGGGTCAAAATTATCCATTTTACTTTCTTGCCAAAAATCATTAGGATATTTAGATCTTGTTCCATGAGATGTTGTAAATTTCCTACCATAAACTTAATTTTGATTAGTAATATGCATTGCTAAGAACTTCATTTGAACAACAACTTTAAAGGAGATTTTTTCCTAAATATTTAGATTTTTTGCACCCTCAGATTCCAGATTTTCAAATAGTTGTATGACCAAATATTATCCTATCCCTAAACCATACACCAATAGAAATCTGATTTATTCAGCTTTCAGATGATGCATAAATCTCAATTTTAAAAATTTACACTTAAGACTGGTTTTGTGGTCCAGGGTCACATATTACATTTTATATGCAATTTAAATAAATAAATCTCAAGTTTAGGCCTAAATATTGTTTGGAGTGCCCAGTTGGTCTTTTTGTCGTTATTGAGTCTCCTAAACTCTAAATATCATGCGAGAATCACGCCAGCACTGATGATCTGATGATCATGCGTTTAGTGTGTTTTTAGGATCACCTGTAATGAAGTTTAAATCACAGCTTTTAATGTCATCAGAGTCTGACTGGGCTGTTTCAGAGCGGTTGACATCAGATTATGGGTTATGGGTCGACTCTAAGCTTTTTACTGTCAGTCCGTCGGTGTGTGTATTCCCCGAGGTCAAAGGTCAAAGCTCAGGACAGACTGTTAGTTGGCAGAGACTCTGAAACGTGCCAGAAGATGCCAGACGCCTCGTCCTTCTGTTACAAAGACCTTCCAATGACATTAACTAAAGACATAGAGACTTAAATATACTGGCACAGCAAAACAGCTGATATTCATCAATACAGGCCGTTACTATATATATACAGTCTGTTATTTTGACTAAATTTTGAATTAGCTTTTAATTTTAGAATTTCTGCTTTTATTTTACTTTAAATTTTTAGTATTTTTTTGTGCAATTTTATTAGTTTTTTAAATATGTATATATATATATATATATATATATATATTTATTTTTAATTAATTTTAGTTATTTTAGTACATCATGTTAAACTAAATTAAAATGAGAAATGTTGCTGGAATAAATAAGGTTTATTAATATTTGAGTATTTCAGTTTGAGTTTTTAATTTTTTTTTTAACTAAAATGTTTTTATGGTTTTAGTTTTAGGCAACTAAAATAATTGTGGTATACGCTACTAAAAATACACTTTTATTCATTAAGGATGCTTTAAATTGACCTTAAAGGCATTTATAATGTTACAAAAGATTTCTATTTTAAATAAATGCTGTTCTTTTGAATTTTCTATTCATCTGTGAATCCTGAAAAATAACAGTTTCTAAAAAAATATTGTGTAGCACAACTGTGTTCAACATTGCTAATAATCAGAAATGTTTCTTGAGCAGCAAATCAGCATATTAGAATGATTTCTGAAGATCATGTGACACTGAAGACTAGAGCCAACTGATACTTTGAAAATACAGCTGCAGATCACAGAAATAAATTACAGGTTAATACATATTCACATAGAAAACTGCTGTTTTAAATTACAATAATATTTCACAATTTTACAGTTTTTTAAAACAGCAGTTTTCTATGTGAATATGTATTAACCTGTAATTTATTTCTGTGATCTGCAGCTGTATTTTCAGCATCATTACTCCAGTCTTCAGTGTCACATGATCTTCAGAAATCATTCTAATATGCTGATTTGCTGCTCAAGAAACATTTCTGATTATTAGCAATGTTAGTTTCAGTTAGTACTACAATATTTTTTAGAAACTGTTATTTTCAGGATTCACAGTGAATAGAAAATTCAAAAGAACAGCATTTATTTAAAATAGAAATCTTTTGTAACATTATAAATGCCTTTAAGGTCAATTTAAAGCATCCTTAATGAATAAAAGTGTATTTTTAGTAGCGTATACCACAATTATTTTAGTTGCCTAAAACTAAAACCATAAAAACATTTTAGTTAAAAAAAAAATTAAAAACTCAAACTGAAATACTCAAATATTAATAAACCTTATTTATTCCAGCAACATTTCTCATTTTAATTTAGTTTAACATGATGTACTAAAATAACTAAAATTAATTAAAAATAAATATATATATATATATATATATATATATACATATTTAAAAAACTAATAAAATTGCACAAAAAAATACTAAAAATTTAAAGTAAAATAAAAGCAGAAATTCTAAAATTAAAAGCTAATTCAAAATTTAGTCAAAATAACAGACTGTATATATATAGTAACGGCCTGTATTGATGAATATCAGCTGTTTTGCTGTGCCAGTATATTTAAGTCTCTATGTCTTTAGTTAATGTCATTGGAAGGTCTTTGTAACAGAAGGACGAGGCGTCTGGCATCTTCTGGCACGTTTCAGAGTCTCTGCCAACTAACAGTCTGTCCTGAGCTTTGACCTTTGACCTCGGGGAATACACACACCGACGGACTGACAGTAAAAAGCTTAGAGTCGACCCATAACCCATAATCTGATGTCAACCGCTCTGAAACAGCCCAGTCAGACTCTGATGACATTAAAAGCTGTGATTTAAACTTCATTACAGGTGATCCTAAAAACACACTAAACGCATGATCATCAGATCATCAGTGCTGGCGTGATTCTCGCATGATATTTAGAGTTTAGGAGACTCAATAACGACAAAAAGACCAACTGGGCACTCCAAACAATATTTAGGCCTAAACTTGAGATTTATTTATTTAAATTGCATATAAAATGTAATATGTGACCCTGGACCACAAAACCAGTCTTAAGTGTAAATTTTTCAAAATTGAGATTTATGCATCATCTGAAAGCTGAATAAATCAGATTTCTATTGGTGTATGGTTTGTTAGGATAGGATAATATTTGGCTGAGATACAACTATTTGAAAATCTGGAATCTGAGGGTGCAAAAAAATCTAAATATTGAGAAAATCTCCTTTAAAGTTGTTCAAATGAAGTTCTTAGCAATGCATATTACTAATCAAAAATTAAGTTTATGGTAGGAAATTTACAAAATATCTTCATGGAACATGATCTTAATATCCTAATGATTTTTGGCATGAAAGTAAAATGGATAATTTTGACCCATACAATGTATTGTTGGCTATTGCTACAAATATACCCCAGCGACTTAAGACTGCTTTTGTGCTCCAGGGTCACATATAATAATAATAATAATAATAATAATAATAACTTTATTTTTATATAGCGCCTTTAAAACAGTTTCTCAAGGTGCTTTACATAATAAAAAAAACAAGTAAAAATACAACACACACATGACAACCAATTAAAAACGAACTAAAATATGAACATCAAGACAGTCGAGAAAAAGCTAACCTAAAAAAATTAGTTTTTAAGTAAGATTTAAAAATACTTAAATTCTGTGCATCTCTAATTTGTAGAGGGAGTGAATTCTAAAGCCTAGGAGCGTAGGAAGAGAAAGCCTTGTCCCCTACAGAGCGCAACCGTGTCTGTGGAACTACCAATAAACCAGCTTGTGAGGATCGTAAATGACGCTTGGGTGTATATAAAGATAAAAGTGCAGACAGATATTAAGGGGCCAGACCATGCAGTGAGCATAAGGATTTTAAAATCAACTCGGAACCTGACCGGGAACCAATGCAAAGACTTGGTGTAATATGCTTATTTTTCCTGGCACCAGTCAGGATCCTAGCAGCTGAGTTTTGCACACATTGCAATTTGTTAAGTGTGGTTTTAGGAACCCCAACAAGGAGTGCATTGCAGTAGCCAATGCGAGAAAAAACGAAGCCTTTCAGTCACAGAGAGGGATAGCATAGAATGGAGTCTAGCAATATTTCTGAGATGAAAAAAGGAGTTATTAACAGTGTACTGCACATGATAGTCAAAAGACAGAATCGAATCAACTATAACTCCTAAATTATTTAATTTAGTTTGTGACTCCAAAACAGAGCCATCAATGTTTAAAATTAATGAGCCAGCTTTACGAAGCTGATGGGAGGAGCCAATGAGCAAGACCTCTGTCTTATCATTATTAAAAAGTTTTCGGACATCCATGTTTTTATCTCAGAAATACAATGTGTTAAAAAAGGAATATCCAAATTTTGACCAGGCCTAGAATGAATATAAATCGGAGTGTCATCTGCATAAAAATGATAATTGAGCCCAAGTGATCTTAAAAGCAGTCCAAGTGGAAATTTGTAAATGCTAAAAAGTAAGGGGCCTAAAATTGAACCTTGAGGAACACCCGTACGGACAGAGCCCATCTCAGACCGTGAACCACTCATATAAACAAACGCAGGCAGATAAAAACAATAATCCAAAGAATATGGAATAGTCACACAACATTGCAAAAAACGGCAGATTTTAAAAAACCTCGTTAACGTAAAAAACACAAAACAAACAAACGGTGAAAGGAGCAGCAGCCAAAATGCACCAGCGTTCCCAATCAAACCGGGAGTTATGAAGCTGATCAAATGTACATCCAAATGTTCAAATAACGAAATCAGGGTTATCATAGTTAACTAAAACCTAAACATTTTCATTACTTGACATAAAATAAATGTTACCTGAAACTTATTTTACTTCGGCTAGCTGACAAGGCAACATTTCTCATTTTTATTTAGGTTATCTTGATGTACTAAAATTTAAAAAGAAATTCATAGAAATTATACAGACATTTTTAAAAACTACCTAAAAACTAACTAAACCAACTAAAACTAACAAAACTACTGTAAGTAAAATGACAAAAACACAAAATTACTAAAACTTAAATCAAAAATGACTAAAATTAAAAAATAACATTTAATTTAAAATATTAACAAAAACTATAATAGGATCTCAATGATACTAAAAATAACACTGAAACAAACTAATATTCGTAATGCATAATACATAAATTAAACAAGCTATATATCTCCACACACACACACACACAAATCATGGAATAATTTATTATTAATTATTTGCATCCATTGATTTTATTTAAATAATCATATTTATTATGATTGCATTTAATACAATGCTTGTATTCAAACTGCTTAGAATCAGTATGAATCTGTTGATTGTGAAAACAATATATATATATATATATATATATATATATATATATATATATATGAACATGGTTAAAATATGGCTCATCAGAAGTGAAGCGGCAGACTGTTA
>JAFVLL020003893.1:0-26046 GCA_021397915.2 Tor tambroides
AAAAAAAAAAAAAAAAAAAAAAACTTTCAGTAACCGCAAACTCAAAGTTAGAATGCATAATATAACTTCATGCTAAGCAATTGTGAACAGTTGCATTGAACATACTCCATTCAAGCTGACAAAACATAACATTATTCATCACTTTAGGACTGCAAAATTGACAGCTCTATTGGGAGAGGGTGAAATAAACTGAAGGCAAAAATTGGCAATAGAAAGCTTATTCATCATTTTTACAGGTTCAATGAAACCTTTAAGGTTCAACATTTCATACCTGTAAAATCAGATATTGTACCTTCCTTAGCAGCTTTCAGACATGTTATAACGTTTAAACATAAATCCTTCACACTTTATCAATTCCAACATAAATATCTATAAATATATACCTTTTCATTAATCAAGTTCATTAGTTTATGAGCAAGACTATTATATTTGCAAAAAACGCTCAAAACGTGTTGTTTTTGCCTCATGTTTCATTCCATCTATTTCATCCCTTCCATCTGCTTCGACTTCCTTTCTGCCAGGTCCACGAGGGTGCAGGAGGCTGTAATAGAGTCCCAGAAAACCCAGTCCCATTAGATTTGACACTAATATAAAAAATATAATTGGCAGGAAGTAGTCAGTCCCTTCAGATTCAGGTTTGAGCAGAAACAACAAAATGGGTGCAGCAAGGTTATGACACACATTGAAAATGTAATACACAGTCATGTGAACTTTGGTGTTCTCTCCTTTGATGTTAAAGAAGGTAAAAATGAGAATAACTCCAACAATGGCTCGATAAAGATGTTCAACGGCTCGTGACGTGCAGAAGTCGGTCTCCTCCACGAATGCCCAGATGGTTCCCGTCAGCCATATGCAGGCCATAACTACAGTACTGAAGGTGGAGAGCATGAGGAAGAGTGTGAGGCTGAGGATTCGAGGGGTTATGGTAAAGATTTTGTAGGACAGGTATACGATTGTTGGGATTCCAGAAGGCATATTTTTAAGGTAATTTAGAGATTGCCGTAAACAGCGACGATAATCCACTGTGGCCCAGGCTATGGTGAGAAAAGACAGGGCCATGCTGATGTCTAAGGTAAAAAAAAATATATACATACATATTAATTAATTAGAAATCATTAGCAATTATAGAAATGAATACTTTTATTTAGCAAGGGTGCTTTAAATTGATCAAAAGTGATGATTAAGACATTTATAATGTCACCAAAGATTTCTATTTCAGATAAATGCTGTTCTTCTGAACTTTCTATTCATCAAAGAAACCTGAACAAAAATTCTACTACTCAGTGGTTTTGAACATAATAACAATAATACATGTTTTCTGAGCAGCAAATCAGAATATTAAAATGATTTCTGAAGGATCATGTAACTGGAGTAATGATACTAAAAATTCAGCTTTGAAATCACAGGAATAAAATACATTTTAAAATATATTCAAATAGAAAACTAAATGACTAAAAGTAAAAAGTAAAAGTAAGAAAACAGTTATTTTAAATAGTAAAAATTTTTCACATTTTTACTGTTTTTGCTGTGCTTTGGATCAAATAAATGCAGGCTTGGTGAGCAGAAGAGACTTCTTCAAAAAAAAAACATTATAAATTTTACTGTTCAAAAACTTTGACTGGTAGTGTATCATCATTTAAAATGTATTAAAACTTACACTACCGTTCAAAAGTATGGGGTTGGTAAGATTTTTTTATGTTTTTTCAAAGAAGTCTCTTATGCTCACCAAGGCTGTATTTATTTGATGAAAAAAAAACAGTAATACTGTAAAAACAGTAATATTGTGAAATATTATTACAAAAAATTGTAAAATGTAATTTATTCCTGTGATGGCAAAGCTGAATTTACTCCTCATAATCCTTCGGAAATCATTCTCAACACTTCTTATGATTAGCAATTTTGTAAACAGCTGCTTAATATTTTTGTGGAAAGCATGACACATCTTTTTCAGTATACTTTGATGAATAGAAAATTTAAAAGAACAGCATTTAATTTCAATTTAAAAATGGTTATCAAACTCTTCAATGTCATTTTGCTCATTTTAATGCTTTAATGCTGAACACAACTATTAATTTCTTAAAAAAAAAAAAAATCTTACTAACCCCAACTTTTGAATGGTAGTGTATTTGTCATAATTCTTATGATAAATCATGCCTAGATTTACGTGCAGATGTGCATGCAATGATTGTATCTATGCAGGACTTACATTGCAGATAAGAGCGATGGTTGTGCTCCAGTATGATATAGGCCTGCAGAATGAGTTGAGGAATGCTCTCCAGGAATATCTCAAACATGCGGAGCATGCTAAGATCTGTAGCAAGGCCGATAAGCTGTGACTCCTCCTCATTTTCTGAACGCAGGGCTTTAAAACTCCTCTTCAGGAGATGGAGATACCTTAGAATAACAGATAGGCCAAAAGATGATCTTAAGTTGTAAATGTCTGCATCAGTGTAATTTAAAAATAAATAAATAACGAGTAAAGAAGCCCAACCAAATGTGTAAATGTTACATTTTCATTTGCTTTCCTCCTTATTTTAATAGCAGGAGTTCACAACTCTGGCCCTTGAGGTCCACTTTCCTGAAACTGGACCTCAAGGGCCAAAATTGAGAACGCCTGTTTAAGAGAGACATTTCACCCAAAAATGAAAATTCAGTCTTAATTTTTTCATCCTTATGTTGCTCCATACCTGTATGACTTTCTTCTGTGACACACAAAAGCAGAAAAAATGCAACTGGGTTCTTTCGTTTTTTTCTCCATACAATAAATGTCAATTGTTTTGGACCCCATTGACTTTCATTGTATGGACAAAAATATCTTTTGTGTTCCACAGAATAAAGAAAGTCATACAGGTTTAGAAAGATGTAAGAGTGAGTAAATGGTGACTGAATTTTTATTTTGGATGAACTATCATTGTAATATTTGAAATATTAGATCCACACAGTTCCACTCGATTCAAATGATAAATTAGCGTGGTTTTACCTTGTGAAAATGCCTATCTGCATTACATGTATCCCAATCAGATGGCAAGTGGACAGACCCATCTCATCTTCTTCATTATTTTCCTTGTCATCTTTGAACCATGCATAACTGAATATTTGTATGCATACAGATCCAACCAAAACAAAAACAAGAGTCAGTACAGCCCAGGTGACATGTCCACTCCTGAAATACTGCACAGATAACATGAAGTCTGATCCAGTGTCTCCTAAATAAAAAAGGAGTCCAAAAACAGTGCATAGCCACCGACACCAGGTAAATTTGTTTCCAGATGTCATGATTATGATGAACACTTATGGCAGTATGTCCTTGTTAATCCGGAATATGTAGACAGACATTTGGTTCCATTAGACGAGAACAGCTTGGTGACTCGTTCTCCTCACGTTTTTATCCAAAACTGATAACCTGTATTGAATGATAGAACAGATGGAGATCATTACATTGCAGAATGATTTACAGCACGCAGGTGTGAATTAATTAACTGAATTTTGTAATATTTTAATTCTTTTTGAAACAGTTCTTTAAGTGTTGATTACTTTCATTGTTATCTGAATGTGTTTACTATCTACACACATGGTCAGAATTGTTGGCACCCTTGGTAAATATGATCAAAGAAGGCTGTGGAAATAAATCTGCATTGTTAATCCTTTTGATCTATTATTTAAAAAATTCACAAAAATCTAACCTTGCATTGGAGAATAAGAATTTAAAATGAGGGGAAATATCATTATGAAATAAATGTTTTTCTCTAATACACAACGGTGCTCTTTTATTAAATACTTTTTGAAATCTCCATTTGCCAAAATAGTATAGGAGTTTTCTCCTATAATGCCTGATGAGGTTAGAGAACACCTGACAAGAGATCAGAGACCATTCCTTCATCCAGAATCACTCCATATCCTTCAGATTCCCAGCTCCATGATGGTGCTTCTCCTCTTCAGTTCACCTCACTCATTTTCTATAGGGTGCAGGTCAGGGAACTGAAATGGCCATAGCAGAAGCTTGTTGTTTTTAAGGTTTGTTTTTGGATTATTGTATGGTTGGAAAACCCAAACATGGCCCATTATAAGATTTCTAACAGAGTCAGTCACTTTTTTATCTGTTGTTATTTGATAGAATCAGTGATGCCATGTGTCTGAACAAGACGTCCAGGACCTCCAGCAGAAACATAGGCCCACAACATTAAAAATACAGCAGTATATTTCATTGTACACATGGGGTACTTTTTTATCCCTGTGTTCACCAAACCCATCTTGAGTGTTTGCTGCTATAAAGCTATATTTTTAGTTACATCTGATCATAGAAGCCAGTCCCATTTGAAGTTCCAGTTGTGTCTGACAACTGAATATGCTGGAGATTGTTTTTTGGTGAAAGCATTTTCTTTTCTTAATTTTTTTCTTGAAGCCCTTCCAAACAACATGTGGTGATGTAGGTGCTGTTTGATCATTTTTTAAAAGGTTTTCTGACCCCGAAACTCAACCTTTTTCTGCAATTCTCCAGCTGTGATCCTTGAAGAGTCTTTGGCCACTCAAACTCTCCTCCTCACCGTGCATTAGGACGATATAGACACATGTCCTCTTCCAGGCAGATTCATAACATTTTCTGTTGATTGGAACTTCTTAATTATTGCCCTGATGGTGGAAATGGGAATTTTCACTGCTCTAGCTCTTTTCTTAAAGCCACTTTCTAATTTGTGAAGCTCAATTATCTTTTGCTGCACATCAGAAATATATTCTTTGGTTTTTCTCATTGTGATGGGTGATTAATTTGGAATTTGGCCTTTGTTTTGTTTTCCCTCCTATTTATATTTCTGTGAAACAGGAAGCCATGGCTGGATAATTTCATGTTCATAATCACGCTGGTGTGCTCAAAATTGTGAATATGAATGGGAAAGTATTTCAGATATATTTTACTCATAAGAATTTCTAGGGGTACCAACATGTATTTGAGAAAAAACATTTATTTCATAATGATATTTCCCCCCATTTTAAATTCTTATTCTCCAATGAACGCTTAGGTTTTTGTGATTTTTTTAAAATAAAAGATCAAAAGGATTAACAATGCACATTTATTTTCACAGCCTTCTTTGATCATAGTTACCAAGGATACCAACAATTCTGACCACGTGTGTAATTGTGTCCTGAACTTTGTCCAGTACAAGCCACTGCACAATGAATGATTAATGATTACGTAATGCGTACAAAATGTGCAACTAGCACATTTATATAACTATAAATATAACACAATTTAATAACTAGCCCCACATTTTCACTTACACCCCCATACCCCCCGAAAATAATAATTATATATATATATATATATATATATATATATATGTGTGTGTGTGTTTGTGTGTGTGTGTGTGTGTTTATACATATATATATATATATATATATATATACATATATAATTATTGCTAATATATCTTTCGAAATATATATTTGCATAAATGTATTTCCTAACAATATATTTTTGTGTATCTTTGAAAATATAGTAAAAAAAAACAAACAAACATATTTTTAAAAGCATTTAAAAACATATTTTGACCTTCATTTCAGACCAAGAAAATACATTAACATTTGTCCCATGTTGTCTATAGGCTGTTTACATAGACAGCATGAAATGTCCTTTTTATGTTCTTAAACTATCGATTTATCATGCCTATGCAAAACACTTTGAATTTTCACTGTGCTATAAAAAAATAAGCTTGTCTTGCCTGTCACCAGCACTATGTGCAATTTACATAATAAATGCAACATGTTATGTACTATTTTAAAGAAAACATCCTGAAAGTACATAAATCAAGTACTGTTTTCATTTTGTAAAATACCTTTAACATCAGGATAAAATGCATTTGCTAAGTTTCGTTATACTGTGGTTAGCAATTATCATACTGACAGCATGCTGTTTTTTTTAGATAAGCCATAAACTGACACTTTACAATGTTCCCGGGTGTAATATTAATTTACATTTACTCTCAGTAACTGTCAGGAAATGTTCAAATTGTGAGAATGACATTCGGAACTTACCAGGGTTTCCATTCTTCTGCTTGCTCATATCAACAGTGACGATGTGTCTCTAGTTTCTAGACCATATGATTTCTCATAATTCATATGACAGAGCAAACCACTCCCTTTCTTAACTAATCCTACTGACTGTGTGATGTAATACACACCCAGATATTTCTTTAGATATATGCAAGGGCTGGACCAATGAGTAAATACAGCAATCATTCATTCCCTGACACTTTGAATACAGAAGAAATGTCTTTCATTCTCACAATTATAATACTCACAATATTCAGTCTCCTCAGCCTCCCTTTTCTTTCAAACCAGGAAATAACCACACATTCTTGTCATTGCTGAGATCCTAATCTGAAACTACCACTTAACTACCATCTAAACACATGCTGGCAAAGAGCTGTGTTTATGTGTGTTTGGCTGTTGTTAGTGTGAACAAAAAATGAAACAGTCAGGAAATGCCTGTTTTGGTATGCTGCTTTACGTGCTTTACAGAATGAAACAGAGTTCCACATAACTGTACTTCATGTTACAAAGGGTTTGGGGTCATTGCATCTCCTTTGGTTGATTGAATTCTCTTTGGTTTGCCATTTTTACTCATTTAAGCTACTTGTTTAAGTGCTTGATTCAGAATACATACCATAACACCATCTTACATTAGCAGGACATTATTGTTTGATCTCAGTTTGTGGACTGATTTTTATGAAAAGAATGCATAATAAACACTAGTCAGCCTATCAGAATGAGTCCTGAAGGATCATGTGACACTGAAGACTGGAGTAATGGCTGCTGAAAATTCAGCTTTGCATCACAGGAATAAATTACATTATTTTTCCCATAAAAGCAGGTGCGGCCATTTGTAAATTTTATGTGCAAGGCTTCCGGTCCTGTAGCATAATAAATAAAATATGATATCATATATATATATATATATATATTAATATTACAGTCAAACCAAAAATTATTCAGGCACCAGATATAATTTTTGATATTTTTTTACTAGTGGGTGCAGGACACAATCCCCTGGTTTCACAGACAAGGCTTAAGCCTAGTCCCAGTCTAAAATGTAAGTCTGAGCTGTTTCAACTAAAAGAAACTTGCACTGACTGATCTTAAAATATATCAGTGCCTTTGTTTTGTCTCAAGATGCACACCAGCAATGTTTTTTCTAAGGCATGTTTACAAAAATTACTTAAATGTCCTAATTGAACTATGGTCTAATCCATAGTTCACTTATATAAGTGAGGATAGCAAAATGAAGTAAAGTGTGACATATTATACCCAAAAATTCTTCATACAGTGGACTACCAGTAAAACTGCTAAAAATTTGGGACCAAAAATTTGTTTTGACACTTTGACCTGACCATGTTTTGTTACATAACTTTTTATCAAAGTTATCTGACATAGCTATGTTTAACTATAGCAAATAAACTGTGATAATCTGAGAAGGTGGTGCATAATAAATTTTACTTTTTGTATATAATATTATGTGTGTGTGTGTGTGTGTGTGTGTGTGTGTGTGTGTGTGAAATTTTTTATTAAAGTTTACTTTAACAAAAGCTAAAGTTAAGAAGCTGACATTCAGCTGAAAGTTTTATGTTCCCTCTTACAAAATAACACAAGTATATGACTTTTTAAATTATTAATGACCATTTTAATGTCTTTGCAATGTAAGCAAATATATATGTAAATACAAAAATACATATTTTACATAATCTATTTTACTGTTTGGTAATAATGACGATGTTTGTTAAATATACATGTATCTCTATTTATTTTTATGCATTTAATTCATTATGTATCCTCCTTTCTATCCGCTAAAAGGGCCCTTGACCTCAAACTGAATAAAACGTCTCCTTTACTCCAGTCCAACAGATGGCGCTGCTGCATATTTTGTCACTGTACAACGTCCCTTAAATTGAAAAAAGGGGGTGGAAGAAGAAAGACAGAAGTAGTAGGCGTTAAGACTGACGTGCCTGCCAGATAACAATAGTGAAGACGTGTTCCTCACTCACACACACTCACCAAAAGTTCTCACAACATCCACCGAGATGGGAATCCGAAAAAAGAACAACAAGAGCCCACCGGTGCTCAGCCACGAGTTTGTGATCCAGAACCATGCGGATATTGTGTCTTGTGTTGCTATGGTGTTTCTACTGGGTCTTATGTTTGAGGTAAGAATCCACTTTTGAATTAATTCATTCACTCTTACAGATTTAAGACCAGTTTGGAGTCAAAGATGACAAATCAGCCTGATCAGTGTTTTGCTTTTTTCTATAAGAAATCTAACGGATCTTTCGTGTTCTGTCATAGTCTCGTCCCTTTCACTTCCTTTAACTGCAGATAGAACTGTTACTTTTTGGTTTTACCTTTAATGTGCAGCATTTTTAAACCCGCTTGCATATTTATGATTCATATAAATGAATCTTTTAGAGCGGGTTTTACTCTCAAGCGCAGGCGCTAATTGCTTATTGCATTCAAATAGTTGGGAATTTTGATTCACTGAGACATGATGCATGAGAGCGAGAGAGGAATTCCCTATGAAGCGATTAAAGGAACTTTTAAACCCGCGAGATATAAAAAAAAAAAAATCCCCCGCGCGAATTTATTACATTTAAAGGAGTGCTGAACGGAATAACAGAATTAATTTGTAGATGATTACGCAACATTGTAGCCGCACTGATACTTTTACGCGCAAATGAAGTGTTACGTGGCAATCGGAGAATGACTGAGCGCTGTCACCGGTGCACAGCGGCAGCAGGGTCACGATTTTTGCTACCAAAATGCTTTTACTGATAGTAATCTAATGATATTACACTCTCAGCACTCGTTAGGAATGCGAGTTTGCACAACCGTTAGATTTGGACGATAGTTTGCTAAATATCATCGCCAGTGCTGGAGCATCATGGGAAATGAAGTTTACGCTACTGGAACAGATTTTTTTTTTTTTTTTTGCCCTTAATGGGCATTTTTAACCAGATTTAGGTAAATGATTGTATATGCATCTATAAATTATAATATCTATAAATGTGTTTTATTATAATTGCTTTATGTACCTTATAGTCATATCATTTACTTAAAGGAAAAATGTACACAAAAATTATAATTCTGTCATTTACTTCCCATGTTGCTTAAAATCTGCATGGCTTCTTTTCTAACGCCATTCATTTGCATTGTAAACCTTATTTTACATACAATGCAAGTGAATTCCGAGAGTCTGCCTGCCATTCTCTAATGAACTATTGCTTTATTTATGTATTGACTGCATTTTTGTATTTCTTTCCATGTAGATTACATCAAAGGTAGCGGTTTTGTTCATAACTGTGCAATACAATGTAACGATTCCAGCAAATGGTAAGTATGTGGCTTCTTTTTTTTCTTTTAATAATTAGCCCTCCAGTTTCTTTTGGTCTGTTTGTATAGCTTAAAGGGATAGTTCACGTTCATTTGCTGGTGCAAATTGACTTCCATTGTATTGGGAAAAAAAACACTATGCAAGTCAATGGGGACCAGCAACTGAAGATGAACTATCCCTTTAAAGTTTTCTGTAACGTTCTTTTTGTTTTAAATAAAACACCTCAAGATTATCAGGATGTTTTGTTCTAACAAGGTTTTGTCTAACAGCTCTACTATTGATGTTTATAAGTGAACTGATAATTGATGCCACTGACACTTTCTGTGGCTGTTTATAAGAACAAGTTCGATAATGTAAAAAAAAAAACAACACCTTCTTTTTGTTTTATCATGATTATCTCCTTTTATTTTGTAAGAATAATGCTCACATCCAAAGTAAGGTGTAATATCAGTTGCATTGCTTCTGTTATTCATTATCTTGCTGTTTGAGTTTGGCCAAAGAAATCAGTTCTATCATGCAATGCAGCATTTAATAGACAGCATTTTTATGCTTATATTTTGTTTGTGTCTTGGATTTTAGGAGGTCCAGAGGAAACGGCAGTGAATTACTTCCATTATGGTCTGAAAGATGTGGCCACCGTCTTCTTCTACATGTTAGTTGCCATTATAATGCACGCCATTATTCAAGAATATGTGCTGGATGTAAGTATCCTGTTAAAACTGAATAATCTTGCAACATTTTAGCTAAAACAACTAGCATTTGTCCATAAATGTTCATGTGTATCTTAATAGTGCAACACTGTTAATACTAATAAATGTTTTGACTTCTTTTGCCGTTCGTTTGAATCCATGACTGTTCAGAAAATCAACAGGAAGATGCACTTCTCTAAAACCAAGCACAGCAAGTTCAATGAGTCGGGTCAGCTGAGTGCCTTCTACCTCTTCTCCTGCCTGTGGGGAGCCAGCATTCTTGTTTCTGTAAGAGCGTCATAAATATGAGCTTGTGTGCAGGTCGGTGTTTATAATGGTGTCTAAAAGATTCATTTGACTTATTCTGCTTCATCTGAAGGAGAACCTCCTGTCCAATCCCGTCAGCCTGTGGGACGGTTACCCGCACACCCTTATGCCGTAAGTACATCTGCCTGTGCTGCTGGGAAGTGCAGATGAATTTAAATGCATAGTATGTTTAAATTTAAAATAATGGAATATGCTGATTAATGAAGGGAAAGTGATGGTTGTTTTTCAAAGTGTGGAGGTTCATATTCCATCTCGCGTCACATCTGCCGATCTGCTGCATGAGCACTCATAAGTTACATCTTCTTTGGTAAACTGATCTGCAGGGCTGGTTCGCATCGAGAAGATCGTTCGAAAGATTTCTCAGGGCTCCTGATTAAATTATCTTGCATTAGTCTACCTCTAATTCTCTCTTCTGATTTTTGTAGACCTCTACTGTATGTAACACACAGCTTGCAAATGCAGTTATCATTGATGTTTGACTTCCATGAGTCGTGGAGATGCTAAAGTTGTTGCTTGTCTTGTTTTAGGTTCCAGATGAAGTTCTACTACATCTGTCAGCTTGGTTACTGGCTTCATGCTGTCCCTGAGCTCTACTTCCAGAAGGCCAAGAAAGTAAGCAAGCAAAGTGTTTGAGGACGTGCAACATGCACTGAAAACCATATTCATGCATCCTGTTATTGTGACCGGACTGATTGCCCTTTCCAGTAGCTTTGTGTTTACCGAACTTTTACTTCAAGGAAATGCAGTGACAATAGACAATCACTGTGGACATTTTTGGATGCACATACACAATGACAGTTTAAGAATATGGAACTGTTTTAGGGGATGTGTTTATTTGGATGTTTTAGTAAATGTTGCATGTTGTGTTGTTTTATTTTTCAGGAGGACATTCCTCGTCAGCTTGTTTATATCAGCCTTTACCTGATCCACATCACAGGAGCCTACGTTCTGAAGTAAGCAATTAATATGCCATGTTTATTAATCGCCATAAACCGTTGTCAGGGTGCATTTTGTACTACAACATAAACAGTGCTGGGTAGTAACTGATTACATGTAATCTGGATTACGTAGTCAGATTCCAAACACTAAGTACTTGTAATTAGAGTATATTACATTAAAAAAATGCTCATAATCAGATTACAGTTACTTTTTTATGGATTACATGATTACTAATTATTTACACAATGGCAGTAAATTATTAATAAATTACTGATTCTCCCCAATTCTACTTTTTTCCTCTTAAATTTTCCTTTCTAAAAATCCTACTGTCATACCATTCAGCTTTGATTATATTCACAAACAGACTTATTTTCTTTCTCTTTGTTTTTTGATCTATATCAATATGGTATGTTTTAATGGTAAATTTAAAACAAGGTTGATAAAGTAATCTAAAAAGTAGTCAGAATACATTACCTAAAATGAGTAACCTAGGGGTGTGCGATATATATCGTCTGCGATAATATCGTAATTGTTTTAACAATGTGCGATTTGACATTGAGTATTTTGCAAAAACCATTCAAAACACCCCTACAGAGTGCACATTAGACTACATTACGTGAAGTCTAGACTAGTGCGTGTGCGCATTTAGAGTGCGTTCTTTCACTGCATGATTCAGTCTATTAAAATGCATTTAGAATGATCACAAATTCAAGACATGGGGGCAGAAAATGTATATATTTATACCACTTCATATAGTTAATCAATTTCACACAAAGAGTGCTGTTTTTCTCCAAAAATTACCATGATTACAAATGTGATAGTTGTTTTTTTTGTTTTTTTTACAACAGCTCAATAAACAAGTTAATTAAGAGACTTATGTTTTAGACACCATATTGCTTGTTTTTTGCCCTATTTCGCCAACAAAAATCATTCCAAACACAGCCACAGCACTGTTTTGAGCAACATGGTTTTTCGTTCCTGAATGAATCAACCGTTTAAATGATTCAGTTCAATCGCAAAGACTCGCTTATTAACAGTGATTTGCTGCCACCTATTGGCGGTTTTAATTTCACATTTTCACTTTTTTTTTTTTTTCTTTGTTTTAAATCATTTCAAATATCAGTATTCAACGTTTTATGTTTCATACATCAAAACATTATTTATGCATTTGTAATTGCAGGTTAAATGCATTCATTTCTTGCATTAAACGTGTAAATACATCTAAATGCCACTACAGATGCAGCTTCTGTGTTGATTTCATATGCTTGGTAACAGCCCAAATGTCTTATTATTCTAATTCACTTATTAAATGTAAGAATTTGACTCAAAAGATAATGGACACTTTTAGAAAAAATGGCTTTATAAAGGTAAAAATGCCCATAAAATGTAAAAATCAGTTTAAACTTATTGGAAAAGATTAATTTCTATCAGTGTGAACTGACCACCACACAGAATATGAAGAATATCAAAAACTTTAGGAGTCAGCTGTCCACGGCAGTCCTTAAGGTACCAGCACAAATAACACACTCGGCAAAATACCGTCTAATTATTGTTACTGATAAAGTCCCAAAAAATATTGAGATTTGTTTTGTCAATATCGCACAACCTAGATTACATTACTAACTACAGTTTATCATGCCATCTGTAATCAGTAACATACTACAATTTGTAAGTAATGTACCTAGCACTCAACATAAATTACACATGTTCATTCAAACATGAATTTTGAAAATATACTTTGTAAACAAGGCTTTTTTGTTTACAATAAAAAATGAATATTTATATTCAGCAAGGATGCATTAAAATAATTAAAAATGAAAGTGAAGACATAATATTAAAAGATTTCTATTTCAAATGAATGCTGTTCTTTTGAATCTTGTTGTTCAAAGAATCCTGGGGAAAAATACCAGGGTTTCCACAACAATATTAAAAATCACAGCTGTTTTCAACATTGATAATAATAAGAAATATTTCTTGAGCAGCAAATCAGCATATTAGAATGATTTCTGAAGGGTCATGTGACACTGAAGCCTGGAGTAATGGCTGCTGAAAATTCAGCTTTGCCATCACAGCAATAAATTCCATTTTAAAATGTATTAAAATAGAAAATTATTTTAAATTCTACTAATATTTCATAATAGTACTGTTTTTACTCTTTTTGATCAGATAAATGCAGCATGGTGAGCATCTCCCCCACCAAAACAAACAAACAAACAAAAAACTTGCTGACCCCAAACTTTTAGACAACTTTCAGATATTTTTGATTGGCTGTTGTTGCACCTGATTAGGACATGGTGTAAAGTTTACATGACTGTCATTTACATATGAAATCATTCCAGAAGTATGCATAATGACAGGAAATGGCACTTTTTAAAGTCTAATACAGTAATTTCACTCATGTTTAACCCATTAATGATGTGTTTTCCAGTCTGAACCGGTTGGGCCTGGTGTTGCTGGTTCTGCATTATTTTGTCGAGCTCCTCTTCCACGTATCCCGACTCATTTACTTCAGCAATGAAGAGAGGCAGACGGGGTGAGCGCTATTGATTATACGGACCAAGTCCAGTTAATATAGACCTCTAATGAGTTTTATTGTGCAGATATATTGAATATTAGCACATGTTTGAAGCTCAGGAAAGGATGTTTGACCATTATGAAGGATTTTGTGTATGTTAACAGGTTTACAGTGTGGGCTGTTCTGTTTGTGCTGGGCCGGTTGTTGACTCTTTCCCTGTCTGTTCTCACTGTGGGCTTTGGGCTGGCCGGAGCAGAGAAACAGGGTCTGAACCTCGCAGAGGGAAGCTTTAATGTCCTGGTTGTTCGGTAAGCAGGGTGAAATTCATCTTGTCATATTCCTTCATCATTGCAATAGTATAATTTAGATTAATCATGCAAATGACTTCAAGCGTTTTGGATTGCGCTTCAGCAGTTGCCATTTTGATTTCATTTTTCAAGAAGCAATTTTTAGCAACTTGTTATAAACCAAGTGCCTTGTCATGTGATATGTTGAATTCTGTTAAATTCAAATAGTTTGCACCATGCCGGTTTTGTGGTATGCACAACGCTGTCCAAATCTGATTTGCACAGTTTAGTTTTGAAGTGTTTGCTTTTCAGTATAAAAGTGCAGATTGAGAGATGGTAACACTGTTATGTAGCCAAAAAAAAAAAACCCTCTTGGCATAAAATATATAAAAATTTGCTCTAGTGGCCCAAAATTTCCAGTCAGCCATCAAAAAAATCTCAACTCATAATATGCATAATATGTAATTACATTTTAAAAGCTTTTCTACTGAAAGTGAGTGCCTTTTGGATGGACGTGCTTCATTTAAACACCAGATGATGGAAAAGCAATGACGACCTTTTGCTTTATTATTGTTGGAGTTGTTTGTAATGGCACTCTGTTTCTCTCAGGGTGACTGTCCTGGCTGCAATATGCAGCACTCAAGCTTTTATGATGTGGAAATTTATCAACTTCCAGCTGCGACGATGGAGAGAACACGCACAGACTCAGACCTTAAAGAAGAAATCGTCCTCTTCTAAGAGCAAATCAAAGAAAGGTCAGTATTGCCCACTTAAGATCAGTTAACACGTTTATTTAAATACCACACACTATTCTAATGTTCCAATTAGGGGTGGGCGATATGACTTATGATATGAGTCATTTTAGAGCAGGGTTTCCACCGGTCTTAAAGTCTTAAATTTAGTTGTATCAAATTTAAGGCCTTAAAAAGTCTTAAATTGTACAAGAAAGTCTTAATTATGATTTCAAGAGGTCTTAAATTTGGGAACGGAAAGACCAGAATTGCGATATGGCTGAATGTGACGATTAAACTTCAAAAGGCTATGATTTCATTAAATAAACATGAGCGCTGCAGCGTTCTGCCGTTACCGGGGAAAGGGTTATATATTTCTACCAAACGCTCCACCTGCTGTCAGATAATGAATGAGCATTTTCAATAAAACTGTTGTTTTGTTCAGAGTTCAGACAAATGCAAAAATGGACCTATGTTTTTACCCTGCAAACACTTAGAGCTTTAAATTTGAATTGGTGGATTGATAAGAAGACAATGCATTATAAAAATCTAAACAGTATAGGGGGGTGCGATATGTATGGTCCGCTATAATATCGTAATTGTTGTTTTAACGATGTGCGATTTGATAGAGTATATCGCGAAAAGCAAACACAACACTTACAGTGTGTGCGCATACATTACATGAATGAATCTAGCAGGTTAGACTAGTGCGCGTGCGCATTTATAGTGCGTTTTTCACTGCATGATTCAGTCTATTAAAATGCATTTAGAATTATCACATAATTTAAGATTTGGGGCAGAAAATGTATATATTTATATCATTTCAGTTAATATCACATGAAGAGTGCCGTTTTTTTTTTTTTTCTCCAAAAGTCAGCATGATTACAAATGTGATATTGATTTTATACAACAGTTCAATAAACAAGAAGTTAATATTAAGAGACTTACGTTTTAGACACCATATTTCCTGTTTTTGCTCTCTTTCTCCAACAGAAATCATTACAAACACAGCCACAGCACTGTTTTGCATCTCTGAGCAACACCGTGTTTCATTCCTGAATGAATCATCCGTTTAAATGATTCAGTTCAATCGCAATGACTCACTTATCAGTGACTTGCTGCCACCTACTGGTGGTTTTAATTTCACATTTAAGGTACCTTTTCATTTTTAAAATAATTTCAAACATCAGTTTTCAATGTTTTATGTTTAAAATATCAAAACATTATTTATGCATTTGTAACTGCAGGTTAAAGTATTCCATGTCCCTCAGAGCTGCATTAAACAGTGTGTAAATGCATATAAATGTCACTTCTAATGCAGCTTCTGTGTTTCCTGCATTGCAAAGATCAATTTTGTTGATACTGATTTCATTTGCTTGGTAACAGCCCAAATGCAAGAATTTGACTCAAAAGATGGTGCACACTTTTAGAAAAAATGGCTTAAAGGTAAAAATGCCTGTAAAACTTGTTGGAAATGATTCATTTCTATCACTGCTGTGAACTGACTACACAGAATATGAAGAATATCAAAAAATTCAAGAGTCAGCTGTCAGCACAATTAGAGATATCAGCACAATAACACTCAGCAAAATATTGTCTAATTATCGTTATTGATAACATCCCAGAAAATTATCGAGATATCATTTTTTGTCAATATTGCACACCCCTAATTCGTTATTTAATGGATATAATATTTTATTGATAATTGTTTAAATTAATATAATTAATAATTTTGACTATATACCATTTTCTTAAAAATGGTTTAAAACCTGAAATGTAAAGTTTATCATTTTATAAAACTTTTTGTGTTCGTGAAAACTTGTATCTTAACTGTAAATTATGCTTTTTACAGTAATTTCACAGTTTAATATGGTACTATAGACATCGCCCTACCCCGCTCATATGGTATTCATTTTATTTGTGCAGGTCTTAAAAAGGTCTTAAATTTGAGCTTAAAAATCCTACAGAAACCCTGTAGAGGCTGCTGCCACTTTATTTTACCAATATACTGACATGCATCTGATTTCCTCCCAACTGTTTACATTCACTTAAGACATAAGCGTTTACATGAATACTTGCCAAAATGGCACTTTGACAATTTTGTGTGTATTTGACCATCAAAGCGCAATAAGCCAATGAGTTCTTTTTTGTGGCTTATTACACTTAAAGGGATAGTTCACCCAGAAATTACTATTCTGTCATTAATTACTCACCCTCATGTCGTTCCAAACCCGTAAGACCTTCGTTCATCTTCGGAACACAAATTAAGGTGTTTTTGATGAAATCCAAGAGCTTTCTGACCCTGCATAGATAGCAACGCAACTACCACGTTCGAGGTCCAGAAAGGTAGTAAGGACATCGTTAAAATAGTCCATGTGACATCAGTGGTTCAAAATTTATGAAGCTACAAGAATACATTTTGTGCACAAAGAAAACAAAAATAACAGCTTTATGCAACGATTCTTCTCTTCCGTGTCAGTCTCCGCCGCACGCTCATGAGAGTACCACAACATATGCGTGTGCTGCTGCTGATGCAGGTGTTGCCATAATGCCATTCTAAGAAAAGTTAAAATCAGATCATTTTAGAATACAGTATAGGATGTACTGAATATTCTTCAGTTTTATGCAAAACAGAAATATGACAAGTAGAATATCAGATCTGTCGTATGGCCAAAAAAGAAATGCAAAAAAAAGCTTTTTTGCATGATTTTGTTTGACACATGAAAAATGTAACAATGTATCTTACAAGGTAACATGATATAACTTGCTCTCACTTGAAATTTGTCCCCACATTAAGTCCTTGAATTTGAGGGTATTGGACCTGGAAAGTCCTTGAAAGGTCTTGAAGTTAACCAAGGTGTGGGAACCCTGGCTTGTTTACAAGCAAAGAAATGCACATGCATGTGTTGTGGTACTGTCGTGAATGCGCATCGAAGACTGACACAGAAGAGAAGATATTGTCGTATAAAGTTTTGCACACAAAAAGTATTTTCATAGCTTCATAAAATTAAGGTTGAACCTCTGATGTCACATTGACTATTTTAATAATGTCCTTACTACCTTTCTGGGCCTTAAATGTGGTAGATACATTGCTGTCTATGCAGGTTCAGAAAGCTCTCAGATTTCATCAATAATATCTTAACTTGTGTTCCGAAGATGAACAAAGGTCTTACGGGCTTGGAACGACATAAAGGTGAGCAATTAATGACAGAATGGTAATTTTTGGGTGAATTATCTCTTTAATAAAACTTAATAACACTGACATAAAGCACATCTAGAATCTACATTTAAGCACTAAAGTACTTGAGGCTGTACTTTATTGTGTATATATATATATATATATATATATATATGAGTTGTTTTTAAAGCGTATTGCTTTTATTAAACAAAATCATTAAAGGGATAGTTCACCCAAAAATGAAAATTGTCATCTCTTACTTGCCCTCAAGTTGTTCCAAGCCTGTATGAATTACTTCCAGGTGCTGAACACAAAGGAAGATATTTTGAAGAATGTTGGTAACCATAACCAAACAAGTTGATGGTAGCCATTGACTTCAACAAAGTCAATGGCTACGGTCAACTCTTAGGTTACCAACATTCTGCAAAATATCTTCTGTGGTCAGCAAAAGAAAGAAACTCATAGGAACAAGTGGAGGGTGAGTAAATGGTGACAATTTTCATCTTTGGGGGAACTATCCCTTTTAGTGGCATCTTTCTAACTTTATATGACCTGACTGCAGGTCAAATGTTTGAGATTTTTTTTTACGTTTTTGAAAGAAGTCTCTTATGCTCATCCAGTTGCATTTGTTTAATCATAAATATAGTAAAAATACAGTAAAAACAGTAATATTGTGAAAAATTATTACAAGTGACGTGAAGTCCAAGTAATGGTGACCCATACTTGTAATTTGTCCTCTGCATTTAACCCTTCCAAGTTAGTGCACACACATTTGGAGCAGTGAGTAGTGAACGCACACACACCCAGAGCAGTGGTGCCTGAGGAGCAATTGGGGTTTTAGTGCCTTCCTCAAGGGCACCTCAGATGTGGGTATTGAGTGTGGCAGAGAGCACTGTTCGGTCACTTCCCCCACCGACATTTCCTGCCGGTTTTGAGACTCGAACCCGCAACCTCCGGGTTACAAGTTTCTATGACTCTCTAACCATTAGGCCACAACTGTCCCTATTTAAAAGAACTGTTGTAATGTTGTAAACTCTGCTAGAGTAATGACTGCTGAAAATTCAGCTTTGCCACCGCAAGAGTAAATTACATTTTAAAATATATTAAAATAGAAAACAGCTCTTTTAAATTGTAAGTATTTAAAAAATAATTGCTATTGCTGTATTTTTGATCAAATAAATACAGCCTTGGTGAGTATAAGAGACTTTTTTTTTTTTTTTTTTTTCTCAAAAAAAAAAACAAAGGTAGTAACAGCACTTCATGTATCTAGACTACAAAATGATCAGCTAATCACTTATGTCAAGCATCTTCTTATTTGTATTTTCACAGCTAATGGTGTGAACGGATCTGTTGGTGCCAGCGGAGCAGATTCCCCCAGAACGAGGAAGGAGAAGTCATCATAAACTGCTCTTGGTCCCAATTTCTGTCCTGGCTGAAATCAGCCTGATCATTCCTCTCCCTCCTTTCCGTCCCACAGTTTGTCTGTAGCCTCTTTTCCCTTTCCCCTCTTGTTTATCTGGAGGAAAAAACAAACAAACTTGCAATATGGCAACTTGATCCTTGATCCTGATGCTGAATGCTGTATTTCATGAAGCCATCCAACTATTATGTCTCTTTGCAAGAAGGGCTGAAGGAAAAGTGGCTTTGGGGGATTTTGGAGGGGTTCTTTTTACTCCTCCCTACATTTGTTTCCTTATTCTGAAGGTCCATATGCTTTTTGCTTTATTTGCTTAATGCTGCAATCCCAAATCCAAATCTATGATCCAGCCATACCTACAAAGAAAACATGAAAGCTGTTGGGGAATATGTAACTTATTTTTTACAAGTGCCTAACCATACATCATTTTGACAGATCAGAGAGGAATCATTCAGTATTTTAACTTGAGTTTGAAATCAGGGTTGTATTTAAAGTTCTCTGAAGGCTCACAGTTTTTGTTGATTCTGTCCTATGCATTTGGAACCACGTCTAATGTCTCTTCATTTGTGTTGTTGTATAAACGCATTGTCACATAATTTTTTTTTCATTAGAAAAAATCACAAGCAAAAATGTTCATTTGATGCCTTTTTTAACAGATTCCATTTGTTGTACTGTGTAATTAGTCAAGGTAAGCAAAAAGTGTAATGCTCCACAAATTTCGTTAATTTAGCAAAGGGTGATCAACAAAATGAACAAAAGCTGTGTGCTTTTGATTTATCAATAGATTATACCTTTTATTCCTGAACTTTGCAAATTTGACTTTGCTGTTTGGTGTTGATAACATGAAAGTGTCAAATCACAAGTGTCATTGCAGTAAGACACTGTGGTCAGGATCTAAGGAAAAGTTCTCAGACATCATTTTCATAGATAGTTTTAGTTTAAGAAGTTCAATTAAAAAAGAATTATCTCACATTTCTTTTACCCAAATACAACCAATGAGAAAGACAACCAGTGAATACATTAATAAAAATGTTGTTTTCACAGTATTTGTCCCATTTCACTGCACTGGTTATGAGTCTATAATTATGTGTTTTATTACATTTTAGAAAATGACGGTCATTTTTTTTTTTTTTGTACAAATTCGTTAATTAAAAGCTATGTCTCAAATGGCGGGGATTTTAAGGGCTTAAACTGCGTAAAACAAAGTCAAGTTTTCAAACAGCGTTTCACTTGCCAGTAAATTTCGGTCAGAAAGCGCCAAATAACACTCGTGAACAGTAGTCGCTTTTTCTTGAGGAAGTAACCATAGCAACAGCTGTTCGGGCCTCTGTATGGCATGGAAAAACGTTATTTTTCTGTATAAGGCTAATAATATTACAACAATTTGTTTTATAAAAAAGTTAATAACCTAATACGTAATTCTCAAATGAAATGCAGTTAAAAAGGCATACTGACACTTGGTTGTATTTCATTTTGCTTCAAAAGGTCATGTAGTGGCGCTGTTCGCCAAGATTTTTCCTAAACGTAAGCACAGATATTTATTGGTTTTGCAAATCACTCTGCGCGTATGTTGGGGGTTTTTCCATTAGCAAAAGTATCAAATATGAATCCAAAATAACAACATTTATATTAATGCTTTCCTGAACTGATATTGCAATCTCTTTCGGGACGTTTCGTTGCGACAACCCCGTGCTCTTTCACAATTGTTGTCAAACGCATGCCAATCTGAAAGAGTGTGAACAGCGAATATTGCATGTCACTGTTTGCAGATTTGCGGTTTGGGGTGGCTTTGTAACGCGATTTTTACACACTCGCTGCAGGATCCAATCACAGTTCCGCGGCGGCGGTATCCTGCATTAGCTTGCTAAACCAGCTACACTCGCTATTTCAGCCTGGCCACTTTGCAGAGTTAGAGAGTTGTGTTTTGCCTGTTGTCGTTATCTAAACAAATCACTTTGGGCGACCTTGAAGCGGATGCACGGCTGTTATTGTTTTAACATTTCAATTGTGTCGCTGATTTACTTGATTCGCCCGCGCTGCTCGCATTTGAGCGATTAAGTTTAGCCAGCTCCCCCCTCTTATTTGCCTGGCTAGCTTTAGCCTGCGAGCCTCCATTTGACTAGGCGAGCAAGGCAAGTCCATCCTTGGAACGATATTCAGTGGTATTTTAACTTTAGCGGGTGGAACGGTTACATTTGTAAACGTTTGAATGGAGTTCCACTGGAATGCTTGTGTTACATTGTAGCGAGTTGGAATGTAACAGTTTGAGCCGCTAAAAGCAACAATGTATCGTTCGCGGGCACGTTCTATTGAAAGTAAACGCGCGTTGTTATTTGACAGTCTCCGCGTTTCGTTTCTGTGCTGGCTGAGATTAGTGAGTCAGCTCTTTGCTCAAACTACTGCACGCCACGGTTCGGTTTTCGGGAGCTCGACTGATTAAAGAAAGGAAAAGTTGGGGCGCCACTGGCTGGGAATGCTGCTAATTAGCATTTACCTCGTGATTTGCCTGCACTCCGCTATTTTCACAAGCGCTTATACGTGGAGCGGAGGCTGCTTTTGTCGTCCAGCACTCCGGCAGATTTTTAGTTTGGTCGACAGAGTTCGTAGCCGCCGTGACGAGGTTTTACGGTGTATGACGTCACGCCGCCGGGTAGTTCATTGGGTCTAGGTCATGTTTAGATGCACCTTAGCATTTAAGTTGTAATTCATCATTTTAACACTAGAGATACGTTTGGACTTGAATACGTAGTTTTTCATTTGTTTGTCTACATTCTATTGTTCTTTTTTCTCTGTTTGTCATGCAACCATAGTCTTATTTAATTCTCATTAAAACTTGGCTATTGCGAGTGTGAATTGTGGGAATGTTTTGGGTTTTATTTCGATTCCTATAAGCATTCAAGTTCATTAACGGTGCCACTGACGATTTTTTTGTAACATTTTACAATACAAGTTACATTTGTTAAAACTAGTTAACTGCTTCGGTTAATATGAACTAGCAATGAAAATTACGTAGAAACTGACCCGAGTTAACATGAACTAACAATGGACAGACAGCTGTATTTGTATTCACTAACGTTAACAAAGATTAATAAATGCAAATTATTGTTCATTGTTATTTAATGTTAGTTAACCTTTTAACTGTCACCCGTCCACCCAGTGGGACGCCTAACTTTACTTCACTATATTATAAATAAATCCTAATCTAATCATAACAAACTATATATCGTTGGAAAGGTCTAAGACTCCTAAATAGATATTTTACCACTGTGTTTTTTGTTACAAATTATGTAGGAACACTAATAGATGAATTTATGACAAGAGTGCACCTCAAAAATCAACATCATAACAATAGTTCTGACCTTTGTCACAAAATGTTTCTTTGTTACTTTTTTCTTTAAAGGGATACTCCACCCAAAAATGAAAATTTTGTCTATATTCACTTACCCCCATGTCGTTCCAAACCCGTAAAAGCTTCGGTCGTCCTCGGAACACAATTTAAGATATTTTGGATGAAAACTGGGAGGCCTGTGACTGTCCCATTGACTGCATAGTAAATTTCACTGTCAAGGTCCATAAAAGTATGAAAAGCATCTTCAGAATAGTCCATCTGCCATCCGTGGTTCTATCTGAATTTTAGGAAGTGAAGAGAATACTTTTTGTACGCAAAGACAATAAAAATAACGATATTTATTCAACAATTCGTCTCTGTGTCAGCGTAGCGCCATTTTGAAAAGCATCCGATGGACGCAAAGTGCGTACGCCGTTCTCTGTCATCAGTAACGCATGGATATGCTGTTTCCGTTCAAATCAGCATAAGTTAACGTACAATTCGTATTCATGCGTTACTGATGACAGAGAATAGCGTACGCACTTTGCGTCCATTTGATGCTTTTCAAAATGGCGCTACGCTGAGACAGAGAGGAGACGAATTGTTGAATAAATATCGTTATTTTTATTTTCTTTGCGTACAAAAAGTATTCTCGTCGCTTCATAAAATTCAGATCGAACCACTGATAGCAGATGGACTATTTTGACGTTGTTTTTTATACTTTTATGGACCATGGCAGCGCAATTTACTATGCAGTCAATGGGACAGTCACAAGCCTCCCGGTTTTCATCCAAAATATCTTAAATTGTGTTCCGAGGACGAACGAAGCTTTTATGGGTTTGGAACGACATGGGGGTAAGTGAATATTGACGACAGTTTTCATTCTGGGGTGGAGTATCCCTTTAATACACTTTAGAAATCATCATAAATTATATATCAGTTGAAAACTTAAATTCATCCTATGAAAGCCATTTTAAAATCAGACATTGCATTTCCATGGAAATGGTACATCAAAATTGTATTACAAAATGTTTTCATTCATGAATTCTAACAATATAAGTTTGGATAGTGCATTTTCACGTCTATGTTCAAAAATGGGGGTGACAGTTACAGGGTTAAAGCATTAACCAGTGTCAACTAATATTGGAATATTTGGAAATAAGAAATACTATTAGCTTTTACAGCCCTCAGATTTTTATCAGAACAGTTATAACAAACCAGAAATAAATTAAAAACAAATACAACATTTAATATTCTATCAAAATGTGTTTCTTGGTTCACTGGTGATTCAGTAAGAGAGTCAACTTACTGATACTGAAGTGTTTTTGATTCAATAGAAAGAACTGGTCCACAAGAGTGATTCGTTTGGGAATCTGACTGCAGTGGTTGTTGCATGTTTGCGATTCAGTAGCAGTGTTACGGTGCAACTAGATAGTAGTAAATAAAACACTGCAGGAGTATTTTATTATTTAGTATCAATATGTTCTGTTAACAGAATTGAATGTCGTGACAGTTCTGTACCGTTTCCTTATAAGATCAGGTTCTCAGTTCCCAAACCCTATTGGTTTACTCTATTGGTGGTTTATAAGAAATTATCTGCTTGAATGCCCAAGCTTGGAGCCTATACACTGACAGCTGGTGTTCACCTCAGATTTGCATCAGTGCTGCTAAGAGCTGCAGCCTGTTGGACCAGTAGTTCAGTTCATGCTAGCTTTGTTACCCACCTCTTACATCATGCTGACACATTCCACAGTAGGGCTTGTGTGGTGAGCAAATGCTCCCACAGCCCAACATAAGAGCAATATGGCCATTGCTTTAATTAGTTTGATTTGTGAATAATGCAGAGTATTGTTTCATGTATATGCAAGCAAGCTACTAGTGTTGTTATTGTCATTAAAAAAAAAACTAAAAAAAGTTCTAAAACTGAAATAAAGAGAGATCAAAATAAAAATAACAAAAGCACATTAAAAATTACTAAAACTAAACTTTTAAATTAAAAAATTCAAGCTAATTTAAAATATTATTAAATACTACATGCTGCAAACTATACTGTAATTTTTCCCCCAGAATTTTTTGGAGTATGTTGGAGTACAAGAAAAAACTATTTGAGTCTTTCTACTGCAGAATTCCACATTAAATTTAATGTGTTGCTTGCCATCTCTTTGTGAAATTTACTAGTCATTTCTGAGTGAAATTGCTTTTAAATTTTTCAAAACCAGGATTGTTTTTTATTATTATTATTTATTTTCTGCAGTTGTACTAGGGCTGTGCGATATGACCATATATATCGGATGGACGAAATAAAAAGTCTATCGTTTCATGTTATGCTCTATCGTTTATTTCGTGGTGTCGCAAAATACATTGTTTACGGTAATATTTTTTCATCATTTGGATGACTGCGAGTGCAATCTTTACATGCTACCACAGGGAGGGAAGGGGAGACAGGTGGAGAACGACAAACCAGGACAAAACGAGGGACTACATCTGTAGCATTGACACGCAGTTTTAAAACAACCAATTTTAAGCCGTTGAAACACAAACAACAGCTATATGCGTGCGCCATCTCTGTTTCTGTGTGACAGGACCGCACATTTTTTGCCGCTTTATTGGCTTTGAACGACTACATAAACCCACTTATATGCCTCAGAATCCCCCGTCTTTGCAAGTATCCTCATAAACACAGTGATTTACAGGTCTTAAGAGAGAGTAAACAGATGAAAAAGAAAACGAGTATATGTAACAGTATATTGGATCCGGACTTCGGTCTTAAAGGGGAAGCTGTCCAATATTCGTTCTGTCTGCCATTCATATTAACCTAATCAAACAACAGTGAGAGAAAATCTCTCACTGCTCTTGACTAAATCACTCTTGTAACTTTAATAAGAAGAAAATAATAATATTTATATATAGGCCTATGTATAGAATCTATACATAACACGTGTTACTTATATCTAGATAGATAGATATAATTAACACAGTGAAGACTAATTTACACAATGTATTAGTGTTGTCACGATACTGGAATTTCTAACTTCGATACGATACCTTGAAAAATATCGATATTCGATACCATTTTCGATACCACGGAGAAAAAAACTGCCACAATATTAAGGGGGTATTTTTTTTAATTTAAAGATAAATATAACAAGTCGAGAACATGACAATGCGGTATATTTTACATGAACAAAAAATGTCTTGAGGTAGTGCATTTGTTGATTTTATTTATTAATCTTTTATTAATCTTAGTTAAATGTTAATTTAA
>JAFVLL020003895.1:0-15027 GCA_021397915.2 Tor tambroides
ACTGATCACACAGGGTACAGGGCTCACATGCAAGCACAGTTGTCTACACTTCCGAATCTGGACACATGCACTCCCTCACACAAGCACAGGCCACTGGCAGGTAGGTCTAACATGAGCAAACCTAAAGCAAAACATACACACATGTCTTGACAAGCAAAAACAAATCAGTGGCTGAGTATCAAGAAAATGGATTTTAAGAATAACACAAGTGAAAGCGAGTATTGCATTGTTCATCATAACAACAGAATTGTTTTGCTCACTACACAATACTTATTCAGGTTGCTCTTCTCTATGCAATTACTATGAATGGAGATTGAAGCCATAAAAAAGTATCAAAGTCATCCATATGACTTATTCCAAATCATCTGAAGTCAATAGCTTTTATAGTAAGTGCATAAAAATGAAACTCGCTCTTTGGAGGAAACACAGTCATGCATGTTTGGATCGACTTTAGTTGAGTAAATAATGACAGACTTGTCCTTTTCGGGGTGAACTATTCCTTTAAGCAACATGTAGAGACCGAATCAAACCTGTTTTTGAAACTCAAACCCTGAACTTAACCTCACACCGAGTTCATTAACCACCGAGTCTGCTAAAGCCACTTTGTGTTTGTCTAAGAAGACAGGTCATTGCCATGATTAGGCCATGGGCAAACACACACACAAACCAGGGCCATGAGTGATTACTCTCTCTGACAGAAAGGACGAATGTTCCCATAATAGGCTATGACCGCTGTGTCAGCATTCACCACATGTGTGTGTTGGTGCTATTAGATCAGTATGTCAAGAAACAATCCTCCACACGATATTAGTCAAACACTCAAGCAAAATATTCTGGGTTTGATTCTTCATATTTGGGATCCCAGAAGTCCCAGTAGAAATAAGTCATTTTAAAATTAAGTTTGTCTTCCAGAAAATACATTTCATATTCATTCATTCATTCATTCATTCATTCAGTTAAAAAAAAAAAAGTGAAACCATTTATTTATTTTAAACATATTTATTTACTTGTGACCCTGGCTTTGGAAACCCAGCTAAAGTCATTTTTTATTTACTATACAAAATCATGCTTCATAAGGTAAAGAACGTTCTGTGAAAATGTAACCTTGATATCTATAATATTGACTGAGTAAGGCATTGTCAAAGATTGAAATCATAGTGAAATTAATAGTTGAAATCAAACTTTGACGCTTGTTATCTCATAATAAGATTTTGAGCCTGGATTTCACAGACAGGGTCACATTTATATATTAGATTTTTGTTTTATTGGGCATCTCTGAGACCTCAAATGATATATTTAATGGAGAACATTGCTTGATGTTTTCAAGTGTGCATACAATTACATGATCCTTTAGTAGAAAGTATTAGGTTACACTAGTTTATGACCGTTTTGAACATTTCAAACTAAAGCTTTTTAGAGGTTACATTTTTTTGCCTTGATATCAATAACTGAGATCATGTATGCACAGAGTTCACATTTGAGCAAAGATCTGAAAATAGTCACGTCATTGCACGCATGACAAAATCAAAATAGAGGCAATATCAAACTTCACTGATTGTCTGTCTTAAATTTATTCACGCATACTTTGTTAAACACTCTCTCTGTTGTGTAATCTGCATTTTATGGTACATACAGGGACTCCAAAAAGTATCTGGATACTTTAGCCATTAAATTTTAATATATAACAGCATGTATGGCATTAAGTGGTATGGTGTTGTTTTTTAAAGGTACTACAGTATATACTAATAATAAAAAAATACATCAAGCCAAGTGGCATTTGCTTTAAAGAAAAATAGCCCATGCACACTTCTTAAGCAAAACCATTTAGTTTTGAACTGTAGTTTAACCATTTACAGAAGATTTAAATGACAAAATAATTTTCTTTAACATTAAGACAAAAATCTGAATACTTGATATTTGTTAAAGTAGAATATGTTCTTAGTTGATATGAAGTGACTCTATTCGGACACCTGTGTGAACTTGAGGAACTGACTTCATATATCCACTAAATATCACCAGTTGCTTGAAAGTAACTGCAAAAAAAGGTCAGGAAACTTTTTAATTATTTTTTTATTTTATTTTATTTTATTTTATTTTATTTCATTTCATTTCATTTCATTTCATTTCATTTCATTTCATTTCATTTCATTTCATTTCATTTCATTTCATTTCATTTTATTTTATTTTATTTTATTTTATTTTATTTTATTTTATTTTATTTTATTTTATTTTATTTTATTTTATTTTATTTTATTTTATTTTATTTTATTTTATTTTATTTTATTTTATTTTATTTTATTTTATTGCCTTTGCCACTGTATGTTGTGCTCTAAATTTTATACCCAGCGCTGTATTCTTTAATCTCTATTCTGAAATACTATATTAGTTTGGACTTAAAATTCGAATCCATTCTTTTCTCTTCAACTAATGCTCTGTTTAACACTGACCTATAATTTCCCTACTCTTTGTATAGCAACCCAAAGCTCCATCCTCTGTTCTCCATCATTTCTACTCTAAGCCCTACACTGTGTTTGACACTCTCTATATTCTGTAGTCTATATCTCTGGCTGCTTGTGTTCTGGAAGCTCTCTCATTCATTTCCCTAACAAAGCAGCAGGGGCACCTGGTTCTCCATTCCTGACTCCATCCATCTCGTCCTGCTCTGCCCAGTGCAGAGAAAAATCAAATTCTCATTTGCCCACGGAGGGAGCGATTGAGGGATGAAGAAGGAGAAAGAGGAGGAGTGGGTGGGGGGTGGGGGTGGGGGGTGGGGGGGGGGTACCTAGGAAGGCTGACCTCCGGTTGAACCTGCAGCCGTTCTGTGTTTGGTCATTAATCTGAGGAGCAGACAGCAAACAGGGCTGATTGGAAACCGCTGGGCCGACATTTTTCTATTTCTGCAGATGGAGGAGTGTGAGTGTAAGTGTGCGTGAGGGGAAAAGGAATATATTTCTTTCTCTGATCCGTCCCTTTGACTTTTTAAGTTCGTATTTGGATGTGGAATCACATCTTCGGATTCCTTAATTGTAGTTGCGGAGCGATTCGTAAGATCTCCTCCCTTTCATACAGAGCAGACGGAGGAATTAGAAATTGATTTTTTTTTTGCATTTGAACGTTACAGCTCTGCACATGTGAAAATGCAGCATCAATCTCTCCACGTGATATTAGATCATATGACACCACATCAGGTTTTGAACTTTGTCTGTTCTTGAAGGATCTTTTGCTCTGATTTTGTTTTCCGCTGTGTTTTTATTTCTTTTCCAGTGATGGTTATCTTCAGGCCCTCCCTCTTTTGTGTAAATCCTGAATGTCAGATGTTGGAAATAAGTCATGTTGCCACGTTGGTAATGGCGGGAAGTGGATAGAATTTCGATCGATTCGTCTCGGAGTGTTTGCGTGTTGAACGGCAGACGGTAGAAGCAGCTTTAGTTGGTATTTTAACAGCACAAATGTTTTTTTACCTCCTCATCATGCAGCTAATCATTGGAAAATGTCCAGCAGTGAATATCTGGTCAGAAATAAGGCAGGTTGAAGACCCAGGTGTGGTCTTGAAGTTTGATAAGGCTTTCATAAGGCTGGGATTTACTGTGATCCTAACAAGTGGAGCAAACTGAGACATTGACTTGCTAACTGAGAGACACCAGTGTGAACTCTTAAAAATCGCTTCTTCAAGCCTTCCTGGTTTCTTGTAACGCTTCACTACATTAATGGCTTTGTAAAGAGGCATGCCAAGATAAAAATGCTCTCCTATGGCATCAGAAGATCTTAATAATGTTCTCTTTTGCCATGCGACTGTAAAATGTTTCTTGTAATGCTTGGAACCTCTATTTTTAAGTGTGTAGGTTAACTGAATGTTATTACTATACCCATTTCCAAATGCCATTTCCCTGCCAGATTTTAGATGCAACTTCCAAAAAAAGTATCTTTGTGATAGATAGTTGTTGGTAAAAGTGTTTGTCTGTTTCAACTTAAAAACTTAACTTAGTTGTACAAGTCATTTTATCTTAAATTGCATTAAACCAAATTTAAAAAATAAGGTTGAATTTCATATAACATATTATTAAAAAAGTTCAAATTGCTCATCTTATTTTGATGAGTTAATGTAAAATCATGTTACCATGATTTACTGATCATATATATTTTTTTTTACAGTGTATATCGATCTTAGTTTCATATATATTATAATTAAATTAAATGTTTTATATTTAAATAAAAGCTCTTAAATGAATATAATTATTATTATTAATACTTATAATACTTTAATATAATACTTAATAATTATAATTACTATAATTCTTATGAATATATAATTAATACAATTCATATAATATTACTCTCTCTAGATGCTTTATAAAAGCTCTTTAAGCAACTATCTTTTATACTTTATTCATATTGTGTATACAGTATATAATCCCCCTCTCTTTCTCTCTCTGTGTCTCTATGTATATATTATGTATGTATATGAAAATATGAATATCAGAATATTATTATATTTGTATGTTTATTTATTTTTTTGTAATTTTTTTGCAACAGTATTCTATTTACTATGAAGTAATATACTAGATGGTCTCTACTTACGCTTGTTTTAAGAGCTATATTATATTATATTATGGCTAATATAATTTTACTATATTGTCACTACAATATGTTAAATTGTTTTATAAATATTTTCTATATATTGCTATTTAATACGCATTAACATTACTAATATAACAATATATATTCATTAGAGATTAATATAAATTATAGGGATGGAATAAATATGTATGTATATTTATTTATTCATTTTATAAATATATATATATATATATATATATATATATTTATCTTGTATATTTCCATAAAAATGAAAAAGTACTAAATTGTTAAAGCTATATTTCTGTATATTTCTTATATATATTTTCTTGTCTAGGGCAGTGGGAGCCCTGAAAAGTTGCATAAGTGTATATTACTGTAATAAAATGGAAGCTTTACTGTAGAGCGATTGAGGTGCATTAGTAACAGATAGGGATTACCGTAAAACAGAGGGGCATTACTGTAAACTGACTGAAGGACATTACTCTGGTGGTCGCACCTAAGAAGGTTCTAACTGCATCATGGGAAGAGGTGAGTCATAACTTCAAATAAATGTCAGTCTAATCAATAATGGAATTTTAGAGCAGTAGACCTGCATTGCAAATAGGCACAATTTTCCCTTAGTAATGACCACTGTCAGCTTCATTCTCTGTGCATGTGTATGAGCGACAGATAGAAAACACACACACATAGAAATAGAGAGAATGAGACGTCTCACTCTTCACCTCTCCAGCTGGAGGCGAAGAGAACGAGGGCTGGAGAAACAAACGATCAGAGTGCGAGAGGGGGAAAAATGGAGGATGAAAAAGAGGGAAAAATGAAGAGGAGAGAAACGAAGGAGAGAGAAAGAGAGTCAGTGTGGGTATCGGTGCCTGCAGGGTGCGGCGTGAACTTTTGAACCCAGGTCATGTTAAGAGGAGTGGGCGGCACTTAAGGACACTCCCGTTTCAGACCTCCTCTTTCAATTCATTAGCGCCGGGGAACGAGGGAGCGGATGGAGGGAGGGAGGTCATGGAAAGGAGGGGTGTCTCCTGAAAAAAGCACAGGTCATTTAGCACGCTCCGCATGCTCTGGCAAATGGATGCTACCTTCGGAATCTTATTGGATCCATGCACGAATGCACCCTCTTGAATATTAATATCTATTCAGTCTCTCTCTCTCTCTTTCTACACATGCAAAATCGCTCTCTCCTTCTGATTACTGTATCTTGGCTGTGAATGTGATTTGAGGTTGTCCTTTCTTTGCTCCTTATTTCTCTCCATCTCTCTCTCTCTGCTTGCAAACACACACACATAAACACTCGTAATCTCTCTAGCTTCTGTTTACTGTATCCTGGCAGAAAATATGAATGAATCAATCTGTAATCTACCTATCCGAGAGCGCAGACTCTTTATCTGGCTCACTTAAAGTGATTAAAAGTTGAGTGTACAGAATTCATGGGGATAATGTGATCGGTCGCTGGATGATACAGTACGAGAAACACACTTTCCTGAAGTTAATCTGCGCCCACTCACGCCTGGCGTGCTTTTTAATGTGTGTTTAAGCGCTTTGAAATGATTTTGGTTTATGGGTTTAAGAAATTAAGAGAACTTTAAACCGTTCCGCAAATCGGATAGATATTGCAGGTCAGATAGAGTTGCTTTCTTTGCCTAGGGTTCTTGCTTTTCATCACTGAAAATAGCAATAATATTTAGTTTAACTTTTTCTAGAAAGTCAGATGCACAGAAAATCCCAAGTGCAGTTCATTTAAAGACATAGTTCATACCAAAAGGAAAATTGTCATCACTTACTCACCTTCATGTTGTTCCAAGTGAAATGCTTTTCTTTACTTTTTTTTTTTTTTTGCTGAAAATAGAGAAGATATTTTAAAGAATGTTTTAAATGTTTTTGTCCTCACAGTACAGACCAATGGGGTCAGTGTTGTTGTTGTTTTTTTTTTCTTCTTTGGACAAACAAACATTGAGATATTTATCAAAATATCATCTTTTATTTTCCACAGAAGATAGAAAGTCATACAGGACTGAAACGACATGAGGGTGAGCTTTCATTTTTGGGTGGACTGTCTCTTTAAAGTAGTTTCCACCCTGTTCAGAGTGAACCGCACTGTTTTGCTAGCTATTTTTTTTTATGTATTTGTGCAATTAAACACTTGCCCTTTTTTCATTTCTCTCTGTCTCTCTGTGTCTTTCTTTCTCTCTCTCTCTCTCTCTCAGTATGGCCAAACAGCTGTCTCTTCTAAAATGACCTAATGAAGCTCACAGCTGCTCTTTTTTGTAATGGAGAAAAAACATTTTTGATTCATCTTTATGCTTTTTATTTCCTGTGACGGGCTGCTCTGCATGGATACATAAGATCAACTCTTTTATTTCAACCTTTGCCATATTGTTAATGAAATGTACTTGTTGCCCTCTGTGTATGGGTGTAACCCTTTAAGATATTATTTTAACACAGTACTTTACACACATAGAGCTGCTATTAATCACAATAGCCACATACCGGCCTGTGCAGTGTTTTGCAGGCTCACAGTATGAATAGTATTAACAAAAATGCATCGTGAGTGTTATGGATGCACCAAAATGAACTGATAATTGGTGATATGGCTGATAACAAAATTCTGTACCATTACATTAAAAAACTAGATAAACATTAAAATCAATCTTTTTAGATGCTAAAAGTGAATTTAGGCATAACATTTTAATGTACAGTATGAAAAAAATCATTTAAACATTTGCTAAATATTACATGCAACAGTTTTACTTTTGGTAACACTTTATTTTAAGGTCTTCTTGTTACATGTTACTTACTATTTTAATAACAATAAATTATGCATAATTACATGCAAGTAACCCCAATCCTAACCCTAACCATAAATAAGTACATGTAGTTATATAATATCACTCAGTACTTAAATGTATATTTACACTGTAACAAAGACACCTTAAAGTGTAACCTTACTTTTTATAGGCTAATATTTTATGGTTGTACTTTATTTTAAGGTGTCCTTGTTACAGTGGAATTATGCATTTAAGTACTGAGTAATATTAATTAACTACACATACTTACTATATTGCCAGGGTTAGGATTAGGGTTTGGTTTAGGGTTACTTGCATGTAATTATGCATAATTTATTGTTATTATAATAGTAAGTGCATGTAATACGTGTAACAAGGACACCTTAAAATAGTGAAAAAGTGTTAACAATATTCTATTGAAATGTATCTAATTATTTTAAAGTTATAAAATAGGTATTAATATAGGCATTTGCTAAAGATTACATTCAACAGTTAGTTTTTATTGAATATTTTATATTTACATTGAATTTTATTTATATATTTTTAACTGTGTTGTGAAATGATTATAGTATTCAGTGTTAACCAACATGAAACGATAACCAATATGGTAACGATATGTTGTGCATCCCTAAAAATACAATTACTGTAGAAGATCTTTCTTAGACCCAAAAACAAATGAGAGAAATGCTGTTCTCCTGCATATCACTTTTACAACTTTAAAGTTGAATGTAACATTTATACGAACTGTTACCTTAAATGGTGTAGGCTACTATAAACGCTGTTATTTTTTTGATTAAGTCTCTCACACATACAGCACAAAAGAAGCATGTATTATTTGTGCAATAATTATTGTGTGAGGTGAGAAGTTTCTGATGAGAAATGGCCTTGGATGAAACAAAAAACTTACATGAATAACTGAAAATGGGACCGAAAATATATAGGCCATATTTCAATTTTGAATGGCGCAGTTTAATAATAAATCAGAGCCCATGGGCTCAGAGGAAAATCTCATTTTGTGCCAATCAGAAATGCATGATGAAACTAATCAAGAGTGCACAGTAAATAAACAAATGTTCATACTTGCTAATGAGCCATGCTGTTTATCACCAGCTATCTTCGTTCTTTCCATGATGTTCAGTGTCTGTGAAGGGCAAAATTCATCGGACAGTACAATCGAGCTCTGGCTGAATTGCTGATTAATAGATTTGACAGTAAACAGCACCACAGAGCCCGCGAAGTGTAGAAGTAGCGCAACATATTTTAGCAGCCTTAACATCTTTTTTTCCCCGCCATAGACTTTCTTTGCTCTCAGCTAATGGCCTTGAAGCGCGAGCCAAGGAGTCCAATTACAAATGTGCGCGTTGGACAGCGTCCAGTTCGCGTGCAATAAATAAAGCGGGGATACAAGCAACGGGCCACCGCGCTCCCCGCGCCCCATTTGGACCGTAGGCCGCGGCAGGCGATGATTTTGTCCGTTTAGCATCCGCCCGCTGCTCGGGCTAAGTCAGTTACCGCACTTGTGGTAATGGTCTCATTGACTGGACTCACACCCCCTGTTGTACCAACCTGCGACCGTCCATTCGTCGTTGACGGAGACGAGATTGAATGCACCCCTTGAGCATGATAACTGCACCAACGGCTGCCAATATTTACACTCGCCTCGCATTCAGACTAGACCGGACATCCATCTATATGTCGTAGGGGGAAAACAGCTGAACTCATTCAAAATAATCAAGAGGCTTACTGCCCATCGGCTAACATCCGGAAAAAAGCGATATAATTACAATTAGCTTTATTAATATGAGCGAGAATGAAGTGAGTGGCTAAGGGTGGTAAAGAAAAATGGGCTTTAATAAATAAGAGCGGGGCGTCCTGAACCAATTATAAATTAGCTAACGGGGTGAAACCGCTATCATACCTGAGCAGCATCATCGTCCTGAGGTGACGGGACGAGACGCTGTGTGCAGCAAAAAAAAAAAAAAAAAAAAAATCAAGGATTTTCTGTAGCGTTATAGTCAAGAAAGTGCAATTTCACGTCTGGTTTATAATGTGATTTGTGATCATGTTAATGGGTGTTAAATGACAGAACTGGGCTCATCTGAATCAGCAGGTGATCTTGTTTAATTTGATGTATAACATCCACCGTCTTTTCACCTGCATGTTGAAAGCTAGCAATATCATGGCTGAACGGGCGAGGGAGGACAGAGCACTACTTTCCTGTTTAGTTCTGCCGGACCTAAAGATTGCACAAATGAGATGGTGTGTGGAAGAGTGTAGAGTGACTAACACAGTCTGTTTAATGCATTTCTATATGCATTTTATTTGCTGTTTTGTACTGAAAATGTTTCCTGTATATTTTCCATTTAAATGACATAAGAGTTGGTGGGAGGTGATGGGGAATAATAATAACTACTACCTGAAGTCGTAGCACATACAAAACTGTTGTGTTACAGACAATAATGCAAAATATGATCCAGCACTCCCAAGAATAGAATTATCAGGGCAAATCTGGAAATGCAAATTCAGATACAATTACAGAAAATACCTATCACAATACAATACAACAGTTGCTGCAGTTTTTTTGTAAAATCAGAATAAATGTACACTCCTGATCACCTGTTATTTTAAAAGAAGTCTCTAACAATGCTGTATTTGATCAAAATACAGTAAAAACAGTAATATTGGTACAATTACCATTACAAATTAAAATAACTGTTTTCTGTTTTAATAAATTTTCAAATGTAATTTATTCCTGTGATGCAAAGCTGAATTTTCAGCATCATTACTCCAATCTTCAGTGTCACATGATCCTTCAGAAATCATTCTGATATGCTGATTCGTTGCTCAAGAAATATTTCTTCTTATCAATATTTAAACAGCTTAATATTGAAAGCTGCTTAATATTTTTGTGAAAACAATAATACCTTTTTTTCCCCTTGAAGCACATCATTTATTTGAAATAGATTTTTTTCTCAACAACTTAAGTCTTTACTGTCATTTAAAAAAAAATAAATAAAAAAAAAGACAGAACTTTAGTGTATGTGAAATTTCTTTTAAAATTTTATTTTATTTTTTTTAGCTTTTTCTGTGGGGTTTGGGATTCCTTTTTTGATGTTATCATGGGCTAATAGTAACAATAGCTGGAGTAACACTTTTTTAATATGTTATTTTGGCAGAGACTGTAATAATAATGGTAAATTTGTAAGAATGCAGTAGACCTCATACACCAAACCATTTGATTTCATTATATACAAACCCAGAATAGGAAAACAAGTAGCGCCGGCCCGAACCGCAGGTCTGGGGAGATATCAGTCCCTTTTATTCTCCTGGTGTCTCGCGAGGATTTGCTGAGAGGGTGTGGACGGATCTCTCTCATGTCAAATTTCCAGTCATAACAGCTACAGCCGGTCAGACGACCATTTCCTCACATCTAATGGCAGCATCCAGGGTGTGAGAAGCCTACACGTTGCTTCTACTCTCTTTTTTGCCTTTTTTTCTGTCATGTGACACTGGTACCTTACACAGATGCACACAAATTGTGTGTGTTTTTTTTTTTAAATATTGGTACACAGGTGGTTCATGTCGCAAACTTCTGTAATGGTGTGTATATTATAGTCTTGTATTACACACACATACACACAATAAGGGTGGTCTAATCCTCAGACTGTTTTGGTTTCATATTCTCTCATCGCCTTAATAGCAGAATACTAATGTACTTAAACGTAAGTCCCGTTCAATGACAGAGACACAACGTTTGCCATCTTTCCATTCTCCCTTGGCTATACTTAACTAAAGAAGCACGCTCAATACACAGATAAATCTCACTGCTGCGCTGCTTTCTATCAGTGCATGTGTGTCTCTAAATGTGTATGTTGCATTCTATGGATAACCTTAGCCCACCCCAAATTTGAGGGGGACAGGTGAGCTGATAACAGGTGTACTTGAAACCGAGCGCTGTTGGGATACAGAGTGTAAAAGCACAAAATGTAAACAGTGTCACAGTCTCTTAACATCTTACTCAAATCTACCTTCCACTTTGAATGTTAAATGTTAACAGGCAACACAAAAAGAGGCTCTAACGAACACGGGTGATGATATTTACTCAACTGACAGCATTTGCTTAACTTTATATATGGGTGACGGGGGCAAGTTGTCACACTCCAGTAAATTTCTCAGGGTCGATTTATTTATCAAAGTCAATTTTTGCATAGGCACTTTATAATAATCTTGACTGCAAAAAAAGCTATTGGACATTTCCACAGTTATTGCTCAGAACAAAAGGTTTGGTGCGGTTAACAGACGTTGACCGATAGCGGGGCATGTTGTCACAAAACAACCTGCCATTAAATAAACATTTAAGCAAAATTCAAACAGTAAAATTATTATGAAATGTATTATTTAGTATTTAACTATTATGAAACAGCAAAAAGTAAAATCTAGATTAAATACATTTTTTCTAATTAATTTATTGTATGCATATTTATTATTTAGTATTTGTTTAACAATTATGAAATAGCAAAAAAAAAGTAGAGGCTAGTATTGTAATTAATAAATTGTATATATTGTTTTAAGCACTTTAAATTCATGTGACAACTTGCCCTGACTTTAACTCCAGTTCATAGATGCTCTTTTCTGAATGTGTCGCAGGTTTTATTGTGTTCATTTAATTAACCAACATCTATAGCAAAAATGCAATACTGTTATTTTAGATTTTTAAAAAACGATTCTAATGTAAGAGGGTGCTAAATTAGAAAACAAGTCAATATTGAAATTTTGACCTTAACTTAGACCTTAAAACAACCTTATTCAGCTAGCCCCAATTTTTATTTTATTTTATTTATGCAGAGACTCTAAGATGTAGAGATCAATTTAAACTCTCTGTGATATTAAGATCTATTTAGGGATAGTCGTGTTAGGATCAAGCACAGTCAGTTTGCAAAGAGAGATGAAACCAAAAATCATTTTTCAAAACTATCTCTCACTGAATTTAAGAAACCCGGGTGCTCGCCGCCGACTAACCTCGCTTTTCGTTCGAGGGCTTATTTTTACGGTTACCCTGCAAGCAGCTGCGAAAAGGTTTATTTAGTTTAATCAGGGAAATCACAGGAGCACAATGACATCACTGGAGCTCGGCTGACATTACAGCATTAAGTTGCGTCTCTTAGGAGCAGCAGCGAGAGAACGTGTAGATTGAGAGCGCAGACAGAAAGAACGAGAACGAATGGAGGCCTGAAAGAGCTCTGCTGGCTGCTTCTCCACACCGGCTGATCGCTGTCGTCGTCGTCATGGCAGCCTCGCAGACACAGTCACACCAGTCAGGGGTCAGACAGGTCAGGTCGTGACCCCGGTCAAGAGTTCATCCCCCTAAACTTCCAACTGTTATGTGTACAGACTTCAAAACAAACAAATAGGTTAATAACAATTCAAAGAATTTTTATGTGCAGGTTTTAACAAAAAATCATTTGTACAGTGAAAATATTGAATATTTTATTTGTTTACTAAATAAATAAATAATAGACATGTAAACATTTCTGATTTATTAAATATCTTTAAATAACCTTTAAAATTTCAACATGACAAAAAAGTCCTTAAATCTATTTATACGATCTCGGATGATAATGTATAGTGTAATAGAATATTTATGCGAGCTGCTCAAGATCATGTTTACCTTTCATTATGAAATCAGATATGGGCCAATTTATTAACTCTAAAATGTGTGTCAGATAATAACTATTACATTTCCTAAAAGAACAATTTCAGCAATTTACTCTGCCATTTCTTACAGTGAGTGTAAGGTGTCTGTAATGCATTAAAAATATCGTTTTTATGGCCACATTTTTGTCTGTTTTATTGCCGGCCGATGTTTGGCCGAAGAGACTGACACTCACACAAATCTACCTCCAAATACACTTACAAACTATTTATTTATTTTTTTAAATAACTGACATTTTATAGCTTTATTTATCGTAGTCGGTTTAGAAAGAGGTTGACGACTTCTCTTTTGTGCTTGATGTTTATTTGTTTCTGTGTTATTTGATCTTTACAAAGTCATTCCGACAGTTATATGATGTGCTCTGCATTTCTGCCTATTAAATGGCATATAAATTTTCATTTTTATGATTTTGAGAATTAAATTAATTGCCATTTAAATTCTGTGTAAAGAGGATTCCCAAATACATTATTTTAACTAAACAAATAAATGACAAAACATGTATTTAATTTTCCCAGAGACATAAATGTAAAACACATTTGGAGTTATTGCACAGCAGTTTCCTACTGAGATCCTTTTTTTTTCTTTTTCAGTTACTTAAGCATTCAGAATAATTAATAAAAGATGCATATGAAAAGGAGGGTTAGACTTTTATTAAAACTGTCTGGGAATAGTGTTTTGTTTTTTCTCTGAGGTTGGAAAGATTTAAGCTTAAGTTATTATTATTATTATTATAACACTTTAGTATAGGAACCAATTCTCACTATTAACAAGTTGCTTATTAGTATGCCTGTTATTAACACATTGGCTGTTTATTAGTACTTATTCCGTTAATAATAAGTACTGTTAATAATAATAAAGCACATATTCTGCATGACCATATTCTACATCCTTAATCCTACCCAATACCTAAACTTAACACCTAACTTACTAACTATTAATAAGCAGCAAATTAGTGGTTTACTGAGGCAAAAGTCATAGTTAATGGTTTGTTAATGGCAAGAATAGGACCTTAAACTAAAATGTGGCCATTATTATTATGATTATTTATAAGATCAGGCTGGTTTGTATACAGATTGATGAAGAACTCGAGCTGAACTCAGCTAAATGTTCATACAGACAAATGCAGATGAATACCTGAGTGTTTCTTTTCTTTTCTGAATATCATTGTGCTGAAATGAATGTAGCTATTACAGATATTAGTAAGGTCAGCCATATGTAGGAAACGTCAGTAAAATGAAGATTTTTACTATCCATTTATTTTGAAAATGACGTTAGGAGCAATACTGCTCCACTTTTGACGAATGCTGTGTCATGCCAGTTTGGGAAGTCTCAGTAAAACTTGCCCCATTATAGTCGGGGAAAAAAAGCTAATTGTAATTTTAATTTAAAATGACATCCAGATCGGAGCAAGAATAAAGATTAATCTAAAACACATGATGATACTCAATTGGGTTCTGCAAATTTCCCCACGCGGCGGGTTAAAGAGCCTCGCTTTCAGGAAGTCTTCATAAATCACGTGTCAGGTGTTCCTCTGCTGTCGTCTGCTCGCTCGTCTTTGCTTTTCCTTTAGTCTGTTTGGATTCAAATGATCTGTGTTATAAAAAGGGGCCTGATTAAATATGTAATAAGTTAGTTTCTTTCATTCTTTCTTTCTTTCTTTCCAGCACAAACACACATCTACGACACACCCTGCCGTCCTCCTCTGCCCTCGTTCGCTCGCTTCCACTGGCAAAGCAAACAAAGTCCTTCCTCTTTTAAATCCCTTCCTACACTTGACATGTTTTCGGGGCTGTCGGCTGGAGGCCGGTCCTCACATGACCTCTTCCATTAACTCGGAAGCTCCTCATCCACCAGCTTCGACTCCAATTACGACTTGCGCATCCATTTGTTAGTGCTTCGTTAGCGCTCGGCGATTACAAGCACACCTCTCGGAACGGCCTCGGGTAC